>JAVSCE010014284.1:0-206358 GCA_032199065.1 Smutsia gigantea
GAATAGCCAAAGCAATCCTGAGAAGGAGGAATGAAACAGGGGGAATTACGTTCCCTGACTTCAAGCTCTACTACAAAGCCACAGTAATCAAGACAATTCGGTATTGGCACAAAAACAGACCCACAGACCAGTGGAACAGAATAGGAAATCCAAACATTAAACCAAACATATACAGTCAATTAATATTTGATAAAGGAGCCTTGGATATACAATGGGGAGATGACAGCCTCTTCAGCAGCTGGTGTTGAAAAAACTGGACAGCTACATGTAAGAGAATGAAACTGGACTACTGTCTAGCCCCATACACAAAGGTAAACTCAAGGTGAATCAAAGACTTGAATGTAAGTCATGAAACCATAAAACTCTTAGAAAAAAACATAGGCAAAAATCTCTTGGACATAAACATGAGCAACTTCTTCATGAACATATCTCCCTGGGCAAGGAAACAAAAGCAAAAATGAACAGTGGGACTATATCAAGCTGAAAAGCTTCTTGCAGCCAAAGGACACCATCAGTAGAACAAAGACATCCTACAGTATGGGAGAATATATTCATAAAAAATGTATCTGATAAAGGGTTGACATCCAAAATATATAAAGAACTCATGCACCTTAACAAACAGAAAGCAAATAATCCAATTAAAAAATGGGCAGAGGACATGAATAGACACTTCTCTAAAGAAGAAATTCAGATGGCCAACAGGCACATGAAAAAGATGCTCCACATCGCTAATCATCAGAGAAATGCAGATTAAAACCACAATGAGATATCACCTCACACCAGTGAGGATGGCCAACATCCAAAACACAAACAACAACAAATGTTGGCGAGGATGTGGAGAAAAGGGAACCCTCCTACACTGCTGGTGGGACTGCAAATTAGTTCAACCATTGTGGAAAGCAGTATGGAGGTTCCTCAAAAAACTCAAATTAGAAATACCATTTGACCCAGGAATTCCACTCCTAGGAATTTACCCTAAGAATGCAGCAGCCCAATTTGAAAAGGACAGATGCACCCCTATGTTTATTGCAGCACTATTTACAATAGCCAAGAAATGGAAGCAACCTAAGTGTCCATCAGTAGAAGAATGGATAAAGAAGATGTGGTACATATACACAATGGAATATTATTCAGCCATAAGAAGAAAACAAATCCTACCATTTGCAACAACATGGATGGAGCTAGAGGGTATTATGCTCAGTGAAATAAGCCAAGCGAAAAAGACAAGTATCAAATGATTTCACTCATATGTGGAGTATAAGAACAAAGAAGAAAACTGAAGGAACAAAACAGCAGCAGACTCACAGAACCCAAGAACGGACTAATAGTTACCAAAGGGAAAGGGACTGGGGAAAATGGGCGGGAAGGGAGGGATAAGAGGGAAAAAGGGGCATTACGATTAGCAGATGTAATGTTGGGGGGGCACGGGGAGGGCAGTACAACTCAGAGAAGACAAGTAGTGATTCTATAGCATCTCACTACGCTGATGCACAGTGACTGTAATGGGGTTGGTGGGGGGGACCTGATGAAGGGGTAGTTTAATAATCGTAATATTGCACATGTAATTGTAAATTAATGACAATAAAAAAAAAAGAAAAAAAAAGAAAATAAACTGGGTTCAAGAGCCTCAAACATTACTCTAGCTACAGCCTTTTGTGCAGCGTTAACATGCAGATTTCAGAGTGCCCACAGAGGCCCGGAGGCCTCGCAGAGCCCTGCAGATTGGTAGCAGGGAATACTGCCTGCGTGTTGAAGTAACTTTCCTAAATCACAGATGGAGGGAAGGCTGGCATTCAGATTCCTAACCAACTTAGCCCTGCCTATACCCGAATCCTAGCTTCTTTCTCCTTTTGTCACAGAGAGTCTGAGTTCTCTATGAAACCTCTTAGAGGGACAGCATATTTTGTGAAAAGAGGGTGAGTTTTGCTGGACGACCATGGGTCAAACTTGGCTTCCTAGCTATGTGAACAATAACCACACATCTCCATGCCTCAATTCCTCATCTGAGAAGCGTAATGCATGTACAGAGTTCTTCCTAAACTGGAGAGATGATCGTGTTTTAGGACATCTGAGTTCCTGCCACATAGTGGGCATTCAGAACTTGTGGTTAGAGTGCTTCTTGTATAAAACCTACTTTCCCCACCCCAAGTTCTCCACATTTAAGTATCTTCTCTGCTGTTTTGCCTTATTTAGATCACTCACCGAATTATATGTGGTTTGTCCTGGCTCCAAAAGTTCCTGATGTAATTGGAAGTGACAAAGGGGAAAGTGGGAAGGAAAGTGAAGTGCTCAGGGAAGGCTGGTGTTAAGAGACCCACACGTCAGCACTGGGGCTCCCCAGGGGGCTGCCAGCTCCAATCAGGCCACGGTTACTTGACTAGAGATGGGAGGGAACCACATGCTGCCCAGGGTTTTCCCTGGAAAGCCACACAAAACACCCACGTGGAGTTCCACTGACAAACAGCTGGGTCCTCTCTCTGGGTAAATGCCTGTGTCATCAAGACCAGGACTTCCCCTCAGAAGGGAACCACGCTTTCCTTCCCAGGAGTGCTGAGTGCATCATCTAGTTTATTTTCCTGTCAGGTGAAGGACAAGCCAGGTCTTTTCTTTTTTTTATTGATGTAGAAATGGAAGAAAAAGAAGTGTAATGACTAAGGCTACTTTAAAAAAAGAAAACGAGAAGCTTGAGCTAGCATTATTAGCTGGTCACTTAAAAAGAAAAGTCATGTCTGAGAGCTTCGAGAACCTGAGGAGAGCTGTGCGTCTCTTGCTCTGTCCTCTCCATAGCCTCACGGTAATACACCTCGGGAGAGAATTCCCAAATACCCAGAATGATGCCCATGAGTGATTTCCAGATGCTGCCTCCTTGCACTTAATGTTTCAATCCCAGAAGCCTGAGTACCCACCCTAGCTGGCTCCAGGTTGCATGTAAAAGGCGAAAGATTTATGCGATCTGAAGAGAAACCAGAGCATACCAGGTTGCATGTAGAGGTTGACATCTGCAATGGAATGTACAGGCCACCCTTCACCCAGCTCAGCACCTTTTCTTTCCTCAAGGCACTCCCCCCAAGCCTCGTGGGTACTGCCACGCTGAGCTCTCGGAAAGTCCTTTCAGAATTTTTCTTTTCTTTCTCTACATCCTCCAGTGGAAAGGGACTCTTGTTTACTTCCTTCCTAGCTCTCCTTGGCCGTAGGTGTACAATACTCTCCTCCTGGCAGGGGTCAAACACCATAGACACCTAAATCCTGTGGCTCCCGGGGTTTCTCTGGATCGAATGCAAACCCCTGACCGTGGTCACTGAGCCCCCCACTGGTTGATCCCCTCCTCCTCACCCTCCACCTGGTGTCCTCTGTCTCTCATGGCAGGCTGCTGTGTTTCCACCTAGCTCAAGTGGTGGTCCCTGTCTTTACCAGCCTTTTCCTCCCATGCTAGCCACATGCTTCCCAAGTTTGCAAACAGTGCTATTGTGTTTAGAAGCAGTTACACACACGCACTGTACCTGTCATAGTGACAGTTAGCACAAGGACCCTTAATAAATGCCGGTAGATATTGATGGGATATCTCTACCCTGTTTCACATGCAAGTAAACTGACCTTGGCAATCCAGGAGCTCCCTCCCTTCCCCAGGCATCTGGACACTAAGTTTTATCTCCAGACTAATGAAATGCTCGCACCCAGGGTGAGCTAGGCAAGTGGTTTCTGCACCTCGAGCACTTGCAGATTTCAGGGCCTCCAAAGAGTTGGAATCAGTGAACATCCAAGGATCCTTGAAGAAAACAACTGAACACGTGCAGGTCACAACCTTGCGAAAGTAACACTCAAATTAGGGCAAGCCCAGTCTCAAAACAGATGCACCTGAATTAGGACATCAGAAGGTGTCAGAAGGCACGAGAATGCCATACCTAGTTCACATGGTTTGCTTGCTGGGCTGGGACAGCTGGTGGCCCAGGTTCTACGCAACACAAAGATGGCACAGGTGTACTCATTCACTTCTTACGCAAAGGCAATTGCAGACCCAGCGAGAGCAGAAATCAGGCCTCTGTACCCGACTGAAGGCACGAAAAGGCACGTTCCCATTCCACACAACTGCGACTGGAGTGAGAAGACAATCCTTCCATATGGCCAACACCCTCTGAATGACACCAGGGAGATGCGCCTGCTCCAAGTGCAGCAACCAGAACTGCCACCATAGACACCAATGTCCTGTTCTAGAATGGACTCATCATGAAGGCTTTGATTCCGCAAACACAGTGCTCTGCACCTAGAAAATGTCCAGGAAAGAAGATGGAAAACATAAATTCCAGCATAAAATTACCTAAACAGTTGCTTGCCTTCCAAGGATTCAGTCTTTAGACATCAAGAGCATTTGCAAGTAACAAGGGCAGGTAAAGCCCCCCCAGCACATGTATGTTGAGATGCCTGCAGCCCTTGCTAGGTCGATATCCAATAAATTCTACTTAAAAACAAGAGGCTCTGAATAAAGGGTTTCTGGACAAAGCGTGGCTCTGATGGTTCCCCATAAAACAGAAATTTTCCCCACTGAGAGAGGGAAAACAGGGCTGTGAGAGGCCAAGCGCTCATTAACCTGTCTGCATACTGCTAGTCCTTTCATCTATTTTTCAAAACATGTCTGAGAAGAATAATATTTGTTTCTACACAGGATAAGTGTTGAAACACAAAAAATTTTAAATCAATTAACACACTCCCCCACCACCTCCCCGCCAGGCACGCAGCAGATCAGAACTCCCTTTCTCTCACATTTTGCTCTTCGTCTTGGAAACTCTCTGGCCTGTTCACAGATCAGTGGTGTGCTCACAAGCCTTGGGGTGTTTTCAGTCAAACCCAGAGATGCCCTTCTGGTGGGGAGAGAGCAGGGCTTGTTTGGAGTTCACCTGCCTCTAGGCCGAAATGTCTGGACACAAGACTCAGACATAGATGGTTCTCTTGTCTCAGCACCCAGAGGACTACCGGAGACCCTGGCCTCAGGGTGCGCTGTCTCTGAGGGAACACCAGGCAGCACAGACGGTCTGTGGCTGGTTAATGAGCTAAGTGGGGAGTAGGAATGAAGCCTAGGTGAGGCCCCGAGGTTGAAACTGACCTGGAAAGGACAGAGCATAGTGGGCATTTTCTTTGCCTGGGTTGGACAGCGGCAATCTAGGAAAATCTGGTGATTTCAAGTGAAAGGTATTTTCTCAACTAGAGTGTGGGGAACAGGAAGGTAGGCTAATATTCTTCCCATTGTCCTTTGCATCGCTACTCAGTTCTGGAAACTTCCAACAACTTTTTTGAGAGAGTGAAGGTGTCCAGTGAAGCCCCCCTAGGACTATCAGAAGAAACAGAAATTCATATCCAAACCTTTGCCTCTCTCTCAACAACTAGGCATGTTTTCACCACTGACGACTTCCTCCCTGTCCTACATTCTTCTGAACTCAACCTCTGTCTATGCTAATCCCCACCAGGCTCACTATACATATTTCATACGCGCCCCCTTCCCTTACAAGCACATGTCAGAATTACTGAGGCTGCTAGACTGAATTCAGGTTTGCTTCACCAGCTTTCTGTGTCAATTCTGTGTTAGGAAGCAGCGCTGCGCATAGCATAGCCTCAATTTCAACTGAGCTTCCAGCTGGAGCAAAAATAACCTTTGCCACTGAATAACCTTTCTGTCATTACCTCAGTTTAATCATCTAAGAAGATGGGATTAGCAATGGCCCCAGATTTCACTGGGTTACTTTCACATTGACATTTGTCCTCCAAAACTGCTAAATTGTTCCCTGAGACATGTACCAATCCACTTATAAAATTTTCCTTCTCAAAATGAGATCCTTGTGTTAGGAACGGAACCTTAAGTATGAATCACTGGGAAAGACAATGCAGTAAAATTTTGTCATTAGTGATTCTAATTTACAGACCTCCAAAGGTTTTAATGTTTTGGAGCTGCATGGGCATACGCCACTGGACCTGGGAAGTTTCCCAGCTTTTCAATTCTGGGATCATGTGGCCCGGGAGCAGTTGTGATGCTGAGAGGCAGGGCGCGACATCTGGCTCCAGCTCTCCGCAGCAGGGAGAGAGTGCTTGGGTGGGGACAGGGGAAGGAGAATGACCCAATTAAAATGCAAATGATTCCTCTGTTTTTTGCTGCTGAATGAACTTTGAAAGAAAATGAGCACATAGAGTGCAAGTCCCTGGCCAAGTCAAGATTTCAAGAGGACCAGAAAAATGTGAACTGAGATCCTTCATGTCTTTCTCAGTAACAGTGTGGAAGCTCTAAACCCTAGTCACAGTAAACAAGGATGCTCAAATATCAGATCTGGGTTCTCTCCCCCAGGCATCTTGAGTTAAACCTTGATCTTATTTCAGCTGATGAGGTACCCAAGCAATTACCAAACTAAGACAGATAGAAACCCACTTTGGCAAGACGAGCTGGAGAGAGTGAGAGAGAGAGAGAGAGTGTGTGAGTGTGAGTGTGTGTGTGTGTGTGTGTGGAATGGCCCCACTGTGGTTTCTTGAAAGGATGAGATTAAAAAATTGTGTGCCAGACACTGTGTCCAAAGCTCGGGCATTTAATTCTTGTGATAACTCTTAGGGTTTTAGCATTTGCGCCTTTTCCAACTTTACAGACTAGGTAGCTTGTCAGAGAGATGAATCATGTCTGCCTGAAGTCGCCTAGTTGGTAAGCAGACCGTAATTACTGGGTTTGTGTTCCTTTCACTTCTACTGTTCTTCACTCAACAGATTTCCCTCAAGTCTGTTATTTTCAGACCTTTGGCATCCACAAGACTTTTTCTCAAAAGCAGTTGAAAACCTGAAGCCTAAAAGAGGTACACAATGTATTTCTTATAAAGAAGAAAGATGCTAACCATTTTCTTACTTGCTACTTTTGTTATCACGGTGCCCAGGCCATGGCACCCAGAGGATGAAAGCCCTGATTTGAGAGGCACTTGGGAATGGAAGATAGAATGAAGGTTTTGCTTCTCGCCGGAGCATCCCACTGGGCCATGTCCAACTAATACACTGGAGTCCAGAGGAAAGGCTTCTGCTACTAAGACGTAACTTGGGAAAATACCATCATGCTAGATGGGTGCCTCCACAGAGCCATATCTTTTGCAGAGCTGAGAAGGTTTTCACGAGAACCCTTGGGCTAGCCCTACTGTAGGCTGTAGCCATTACCATCAGAGAAGCAGTGCAAGGTGAATGGGGCCCAGCACCCAGAGGACCATGGGAGTGTCACCCTGTATCCATCAAGGCACCAGGTACCGAGCACAATCACTGCCCACCTGGTCTTCGTGTGGTGCAGCCAAGGTTGGGGTGGGACTGGGATGAGTTCTGTGTGGCAGACACTGTCCATGGCTCATCAACCCCATTTAGTGGAAATCGGAATTGGAAAACCCGCATTTATCACATTCCCTTGCAGCCTGAGTGCAGGCATGGTGCCTGCTTTCAGCAGCCAGACCTGGGTCCCCCACTGAGCCCCAGCCTGTGGCGAGCACTGTGGAAGGGCACACCGTCTCGGCGTCCCCTCCCTGAAGTCCCGGGCCTGTGGCAGCCTGGCTGCTGTACTGGAACCATCCTGCCACGTGGTTTGGCTCTTTTCCTGGCTCTGCAACGTCCAAGCCTGATGCTCGCTCCCTCCTAGAAATTCTGTGTACCACCTAACATCCTTTAGTACATCCCTTTCTGCTTAAACTAGCTACAGGAATTTCTGTTGTTTGCAGCCAAAAGCCCTGCTGGACTCAGCAAAGCCAAAAGCAGAGAAATGAGAGGAATTTGGCAGGATGGAGGAAGCCAGCTGGCACAGGCAACGTGGTGCCCACATGCACTAAGTCAGGGGCCCCTAAACCCAGTGCTGTGTGCCCAGTGAGGTCATATGGGGTCATCCACAGAGCACAGGCTTTGAGTTGGCTGGACATGGGCTGAACTCTCAATCCCACTGCCTGATCTCTGTATCTGCTGGGCAAGTTTCTCATACTCTCTGAGGCTGACTTTCCTCATCCACAAAATGGGAACAATGCCATTTACTTTAAAGAGCTGTGGAGAGAACAAAACTCATTGATATGAGTAAGCAAGCTAGTATGGTGCCTAGTGACCAGTAGTTCTTCCAGAAATAGTCCCACTAGACCTCCAACATCTTCACCAATTGATTTGGTTTATATGCTAATAAAGAGAAACATACCATATATGTTAAAATAGATTACATTTTTTTTCCCTAAAGTTATCTTCACAAGAGGAAGCTGTCTTATTTTTGAGTCTATACAATTGTATCATGAACTTCTCTTTCAATTACTTTAATATGGATGACAAAGTACTGTTTGGAGAGGACACAATTGTCTCAGACTCAACTGACAACAATTTAGATATTTACGGAGGTCAGAACTGGTTTAAAATAAAGGTGGAAATAGATTTAATGGTGAATTTAACAATTATTCCAGGGGGAAATGACCTCACAATTTAAGTGCTGGATTTCTTTGTAGCAGAGCAGCATGGTGGTTAGGAGCAGGAACTGTGGCGCTGTATAGTTGGGTTTGAATCCTGGTTCTGCCTTTCATGAGCTGTGTGAGTTTGAGCAAGATGCTTGATCTCTCTGGACCTTAGTTCCCTCAGGAAAATAAGATAATTAAAGTATCTCTCGCCCAAGGGTACTTTGAGGGGTAAGTGAGTTAATACCTGTAAAGCATCTATGCCAGCATTTGGCACAGTTAATGAATGCCTACATAAATATAAGCTATTCCCAATTATGGGATGGAATGGGAAGAGAACTATGCCAGGTTATGTGAATGGATCCCTATGGCCTTGGATAAACAGTCCAGTGACATTATATACAGATATAAAAACTGCTGTTTCTCAGATAATGAAGATAGAAGTGAAAATGATATACCCTGAAAAACTGACTTAGAAGGCTTAAAATGTGGCTTTGAGTTTGAATAAATTGGCTTTATAAACTATATGAGTGGGAAAAGGAATATTCAAAGTTAATATATCATTTAAATTTTAAGTGGGGTTTTAAGTATGTGTGTAAACCAAATTAATAGAGCAGATATTAGAGAGAGACATGACTATTTCATGTATATTGCTACTTTATTGGTACAATGAATAGTATATTATTAGTGTACTAAATATACTATCTCCTATATATTTATGTTGGCCAAAAGCCTTTCATTGGATCTTCTTGCTTATGCATGGGGCTTATATGCCACTATATATGGTAAAAGAAAATGCTTTTATTCTTTTTAATCAGCATAGAAAATTCAAACTTATTAAGAAGCATCTTAAACCATATGCCCCTGGCTCCCTTAAATTAGTGCTCTTATGACTCCATTCCTGCTTTTTGCTTAGATTTCAAGCAGAAATAAGCAGCATCAAACCAAAATAAAACAAAATGAAAGGAGAGGTAAAATGCCTTCATATGCCTTAAATATATATAACACACAAAATGGATAAGGATGTTACCCAATTGCATTTACTGGATACCTTCATTTTGCCTTCATTTTCTTCAGAGTGGGGGCAATGCAACAACATTTTCTACATTCACACAGCATGGAACATGAAACAGAAAATACTACATTTCACAGGGTCTTCTCTCATCTCTACTTCACTGGAAATGGAGAAATGAACTGAGCCAGACATTCCCTAACATTTAGTCTTAGTGCTTCTTTTGAAGGAGATAAACAATAACCTTGGCAGGCTTGTCAAACATTTATGCTTCTGACTATGAAGGAGAACCCAAAGGGTAAGGAGCGGGCAGGCGATCATGACTGAGCTGTCAACAAAGACAGCCGTCCGTTCTAACAAAATAAACTCCTGTAGGCTGACCTTCCTCTCACTTCTCTCTATGTGAGATTGTCAGCTCATGCTGGCCAAGCTTCCTACCCAGAGTCAGATAGCTTGTACAGCTCTCAAAATTTAGACATTCTTATTGGATATCAGACCATCCAAATGTGGAAAAGGTGAGTCCAAGCATTCTGCTCAAGATGCTCACTGTAAGCAGTCTTGTAATAGATTTTCTGAATCATTAATAAAACCAAACTAATTAGACATTAGTAACATAAGGCATATTTTGCTTGCGTGGGATCTCAGTTAAAAGTACCTCAGTTTCACACTTAGGCAACACACACACTCAAACTTAAAAATCAGGAAGGATCACTGAAGTTAGACCAAGATTTAGAAAAACAGAGAAAAGCTGATATGAAATAGTGGAGTGGTGTTTAACTGCACTCTACAGGGAAAGAAAACAGGTAACAATGGACAAACCTTCCTTACACTTCTGGAATCCAGTAACAAAGGTGACTTCTAGTAGACGGACCATGTCCTCCAGTCTCTCAGTGGGCTGGTGCAGGCCTTTCAAGTCATCTAGAATGTTATGAATCAGTGCTACCAAAAATAAGCCTTCATCAGAAGGCACCCGATATTTGAATAAAGCTGCTCTTACTCCAAGAAGTTCTCATCAGGTAGGTGTAACTCAAAATGTATCACAGACCTAAATATAAGAGCTAACAGTATTTAAAACAAAAAAAAGCTAACAACTCAGTAATAAACACACAACCCAATTAAAAAATAGGCTAAATATCTGAATAGGCATTTCTCCAAAGATACACAAATGGATGAAAAGTACATGAAAACATGCTTAACACCATTAACCATCAGGGAAATGCAAATCAAAACTATAATGAGATACCACTTCACATCCACTAGAATGGCTACAATAAAAAAGGCATCTAACAAGTGTTGGCAAAGATGTGGGGGAATTATAACCCTCATGCATTGCCAGTGTGAATGTAAAATGGTGCAGCCACTTTGATAAAGTTTAGCAGTAATTAAAAATGTTAAACATGGAATTATATGATCCAGCAATTATACTCCTAAGGATATACCCAGGAGAAATGAAGACATATATCCACACAAAACCTTGTACAAGAATGTTCATAGCAACATTATTCACAATAGCCAAAAAGTGGAAATACCCCAATGTCCATCAACTAATAAATGGATTAAAAAAATGTGGTCTATCCACACATCAGACTATTACTTGGTGATAAAGAGAAGTGAAGTACCCATTCATGCTACCACATAGAGGAACATTGAAAACACTGCAAGTGAAAATATCCAGTCACAAAAGACCACATATTATATGATTCCATTTATATGAAATGTCCAAATAGGAAATTTGTAAAGACAGAGTAGATTAGTGGTTGCCAGGGGTGAGGAGACTGGGGAGAATTGGGGAGTAACTGCTAATTGGTACAGGGTTTCTTTTGTGGGTAATAAAAGTGTTCTAAAATTAGATAGTAGTATTTTGTTTTGTTTTTTGTAAGAAAGGTGCTATTATTATCTCCATTTTAGAGACAAGGGAATCAAGAAAAGGAATGTTTAAGTAAGTTGTTCAGGGTCACATAGAAGGTGGTAGTGCTGGGATTCAAATCCAGGCAGTGTTAACTTCAGAATCCCTGCTCTTAAATCCTTTTGCCATGTTGTATGGTGAAGGTGAACTGAATGTGCCCTTGGCTAGTCCATACTTGGGTGGCCAATGTATTGGCTGGGCTTAAGGATGTCAGTGGTTCCAGCAACTAGCCAGGGCTGGAGCAGATAATGCCATGAAGGGAGGAGGTCTGCATGGAGTGGTGTGGAGAGTCGAGGGATTCTGAGGAGGCTGGGGTGGAGGACTGATTGTAATATGTGTTGGAAGTGTGGCAGTAGAGTTGCTCCCCTAGCACTTGGTTAATGTTGGCAGGTTGTCTTCTGGTAGTGGTATGGCGGACAGGTGAATGTGGAGAGGGAGGATTCTGAACAGCATTCTCCAAAACTCATTCATGAACTGGGAGCTCTGGTTGGAGAGCAGATGGCCAGGGAACTTTGCATGACACCACCCACCAGACCAGTTAATCGCCACTTTGCACATTCCATCAATCAGGCGCTGCACAGCTGTGATGGTAGCCCCTCCTACAGCTTCTGCATAGTCAAATATGCCTTTGGTGGCCAGGCCATCATAACCTAGTCTATATTCTACGGAGTCTGGATGACCATCATCCCTTTCTTGGCTGACCTGGAGATGCTGCACATAGGCATTAGTGTGGAAGGTGGCCACCTTCTCCATGGAGGCCACTTTGGGCTTAACTATCCTCATTTGATTATGCAGTGCACATGCTGCAATCAAAGAACGTACCACGCTGGCTTGTTTGGGGACTTTTGGCTAGGGAGTCACACAGGCTGACATATTCAGGACTGTAGATGTAAACCCGGGGCACTGGCTTGAGAGTGGTGATGTTGGTACAACTCTGAATATGCTAACAACCATTTAATTGTACATTTTAAATAGGTGACCTGTGGGTATGTATGTTAAAAAAAAAAGGATTAGGATGGAGCTAGAGGGTATTATGCTCAGTGAAATAAGCCAAGCCGAAAAAGACAAGTACCAAATGATTTCACTCATATGTGGAGTATAAGAACTAAGAAAAAAACTGAAGGAACCAAACAGCAGCAGACTCACAGAGCCCAAGAACGGACTAATAGTTACCAAAGGGAAAGGGACTGGGGAGGATGGGTGGGAAGGGAGGGACAAGGGGGAAAAAGGGGCATTACAATTAGCAGATGTAATGTTAGTGGGGCACGGGGAGGGCTGTACAACTCAGAGAAGACAAGTAGTGACTCTATAGCATCTCACCACGCTGATGGACAGTGAGTGTAATGGGGTTGGTGGGGGGGACCTGATGAAGGGGGTAGTTTAATCACCATAATATTGCACATGTAATTGTAGATTAATGATATCAAAATAAACTTAAAAAAAAAGGATTAAAAAAGTCCAAGGATGTTAGACATGTAGATTCCTAAACACTATCTGTCCTTCACAGAGGTACAAAGATTGATTGAGGTTAAATGTTAACTTCTCAAATTTAAAGCAGGAAAAATCAAGAGCAATTACAGCTCTCTGGGTTGCTTAAAGTCACCTATTCTTAGGACGGTTAACCTAAATGCACATTTAAAATGCTTGGCAAGTAGAAAGTTCTTACAAAGGTCACTTGTGCCTCCAACTCCCCATTCCCTTTTCTAACCTGGCAACGTATTGGTATTTGGGCAAAATTAGCAAACTATTTTTTTTATAAGAATAGTGAATATTTGTCTAGGAAGACTTTTGAAAACACACTTTTAGTAGAAAATTAATAAGTAAAACAGTCTAAATTTTCTTTCTAGGTTGTTCCTTTTCCTCACCCGACATTTCTACACGAATCTTGGGGCCCAGCAAAAAATGAGAACACTTGGTTCGCTTATTTCAAGAAATAGGGGTCGATACAAGGAAGTCCAATGCCGACAAAGAAACAGAAATTCAAGGAAATAAAACTAGTTGTTCGCAAGGTCATAGTTAAAACATGGCTTCAGTACTCCCAGAAGATCACATATTCTTCTACCTTCTATCTCACAAGAAAAAACTGAATAGCATTTTACTGGTGAAGTCACCTAATTATGGTTTCCAGTTTCGTCTCCTCCTGGCAGGGCCTTGCTTCCTTAGGCCGAGGCAGACAGATGCTCAGCACCAGGAACAGAATGGAGCGCGATAAAGGCTGGCCAGACCCTGCAGGGGCCTGTGTCCACCTTGCCTGCCATAACCCACCTTTCTCAAAAGAGCAGACCCTACCTTGGGCAGCCTCGGCTGACCCTCGTTCCAGGCTCCAAGCTCTCTGCCTGTCACTTTCAAGTAAGAGACAAAGGCCGATATCCATCAGCAATACCAGTGAGCTCTTTACAATTTTTTGTACATGTAGACAGCTTTCTACATAGGAAAGGTAAGAGCAAATTCGTAAGTCTGTCCAGCCAAGATCACATGTGTTCATGAGTATTTCCTGACTGCTTAATGTGGTCCCAGGACTGTGGAAGCCTGGAACACCAGAGCTATCTACATCTCCCTGGAATCTAGAGTCTGTAGAAGAAGCATATGTGAGGACACACAGCCGCCCATCCCGACTGCTCACCCTCTGCCATTCTTGAACTACCAGCAGCCTTCATTTCCTACATCATTTGTTGTGTGCTACGTGTGTACATATCAATGGCTTTACATGCATTCTTTCATTTAAGCCCAACAACAAATCTGAGTGGGAAGCATTAACATTACTCTCAGTTTATATATAAACCCACTTGGTGAAGCTAAATAACTCACCCAAGGGTACACAGCCAGTATGTGGTAGAGCTGTGATGAGATCCTAGGACCTTGAAGCCAACTTTGTTCATCTCAGAATAGAGGGGTTGATCCAGAAGCTGGCCGGTCAGCAGGAAGTTGGTCTACCGGGACAGCACTGCAAGGCTGCTGCTTCCCACTAGGAAAGAGACTCCATCTATGCCTAGGACTGACCCAAAAAGCCATCCTGGGGGAGCTGTTCCCATGGAGCTAGGAAAGGCGTGGCTGGGAGAGTCAGCACACAAGGCTTAGAGTCCATACACCGTGTGTGCAGACGTCTCTTTTCCAGGTGAGAGGGGAGCAGTCCAAACACACAGCAGCAGAACTGAGTCTCTGAGGGCTGCCAAGCCCATAGCTTGTAGACAGCCTGGGGCAAAGGCAGGCACTCAGCTCGAAGGAACCCAGGGCAGCAGTTGGCAGAAGGCTTTCTGCATCAAAGTCGTTAAGGACCTGCCCTCACTCAACAGCTCTGACAGGACGGCTCTGGCTGCACCAGCGTTTCATTTACTTTCTCAGTTGCTTTGTTCCTGGCAACCAGCTGGAGGAGCCTTTTTTGCTGCTGCTCGTTCCTAGAGTGTCACTGCGAAGGACTGGTTCTCCCAAAGCCTCTCTTTACTCCTGCATCTCCACACCTGTATGTTGGTCAATATGTGCAATTATCTATTAAACTGACAGAAGCGGTTAAGTGCATAGAGGCAGGCCTGGTCTAACAAAAAACAATGGGATTTGAAGTTAGGCAGTTCTGGTGCTACCATACTCTATACTTTTGGGGGTAGGATTTATTTTAGTTCTTCACTAAATAAAATGCTTATAACAGAGTCAATTCCAGGAGAAAACAAATGACAAAGAATCTCTACCCTGTAAAAGACAAATGATTCACACATGAAACAATGGTCATGCAGAATCAGACCTTTTATCATTAATGTTTCTTACATGTCCCTTCTGTACATAACGAGACTGTGGTTTGTTGGCAGTTGGGGTCTTCATGCACACTGCTTCTTTATCTGCCCTATGTCCAGAAAAAGAAAACATTTTCACATCACTAGAAGGCACTGGATACGCTGGGGGAAGGTAAGGTGTCTTGAGGTTTGTCATAACTGGGATCTCAAGTGCAACTTCAGCCAGTGTTTCTTCTGAGCACGCTGCTCTTGATTTATGTCTGAATGTCAGATGACATAGAGGAGCCGTGTGCACAGCACTCTGAGCTCAGAGGACAAAGTGCTCACACTGAGTGGCTGGGGAGCCATCGCAGAGATGACGCACAGCCCAAGCTGCCTGCAGATTCTCCAAGGGCAGGAACACAGTTTTCATGCTGAAATACGAGACACCAGCAGCTCACTTACCCAGAAATGTCTCCTGCATCAGCCTGACACAGGCTTGGGCTCTAAATTCCAAGGCACAAGTTATTCCACTGGCTTAGATGTTATTTCAGAAAGTATTTTAAACTACAAATAAGTTGCTGCAATAGGGAAAATGATTTAACCCTGCATTTTTCACACAGGAGTATAGACTCATTTTATCAGACCCCTACAATATATCCATAAAAGTCATTTTGAGTAATACTAACGTAAGATAAAATCTTATTTTATTGCTGTATCTTTCCATTGTAAGTTATTGCTGCCAAAGAGGAGTTTTGTCTTAGTAACTGGCAAAACACCTTTTAAAAGATTATTTTAATGAATGGTTAAAAAAAATTGATACATCCAAAGATTTAGAAACCCTTGTATGAGAAACACAGCTCTAATCTATTTAATGGCCTCTATCAAATTAATATCTAGCCCCTAACACAGGACATGGCACATAGTTAAGTGTTCATTTCACTTTTTTAAGTGGATCGATGAGTTCCACATGGCTAGAGGCAGGAGGCTGGTAAAGTCCAAAGCATATAACACTGCTGGAGTGGGCAAGCCAGGCAGGCACCGAACTGTGACCCGGGGCAGTTGGCTTTAAAGAGAATCACAAGAGAGTATCAAATAGGAATGTGAGAGGCAACGAAATCACCTAGGATGGGCTAACTCTGCCCACGGTTCCCGCAGGGACACCAGCTGATGAGGACTAACAAACCTCTCTCTTGCCCTCAGATGCCTGCATACACACACTCTGCCTAGCATAACATAGTAATTTTTTACCTTTCTGTCACAATACCTGGGAGGTGTCAAAGAGAGGGTCAGGGGAAAGTCTGGTCCCATGGAAAATGACAGGATTTGAAGTCAACCAGTTCTGGATCCTACCATTTATTGGGTCTGTGTCCTTGGCTACATTCCTTAAATTCTGACTTTCTGTCTCCTCATTAGTGAAATGGAACAAGTAGCCATCTCACAGTTGGAAGAGAATCTATGGGAATCTACGTAAAAGTCCCTGGCACATCGTTGGCAGCCCCTAAAGGTAGAGGACAGAGGTCATTATTCATGGTCAGGAGGAAAGGAAAACTTCAGTATGTAGAAGAAGCCTAAGGCCAGGCATAAACACCACAGGTTTTTGGGTGGGGATGGGAGCAGAATTGAAGTGAGGGAAAGAAAAGGTAGAGCTGCCTCAGGGCAGTGGGTGCATTCTGTATTCTGTGGCTGAGTGAAGAAAAGGGGAAGGGGATTTACCACATGGTCATGTCAGGCGCCAGGCGGGACATAGGGCCATTCCACTGGCTCAGACACATAGGATCCTCTTTCTGACAAATCCCAACATCCCTAGAGAAGATGCATTGGTGAGTTAGGAGTACTTGGCAAAAGAAAGGAGAGGAATGACCAACACAAAGCGTGTGTGCTACCAGTGAAATGGTCCAAGCCTGGGGTAACAAGGCAGTAAGCTCCTGCAAGATCCCCAGTGTTTGAGTTACCCCCTGGCCACCTTCTGGGACATTTCCCTCCTCCACCACTAAGGACTGACTGAAGTGAGAAAGGGCCATTCTCAGGACACTGTCTTTCACTCCTTCAGGTCACACCAGCTCATCCCAAACTTAATTTCAGGCTATGGTAAAACCAGAATAAAATGAAATCAGGATACAGTACAATTATAACTATGTTATCATAAGTAGGCATACAGACAGGAGTCTGGAAAAGCTTGGAAAAGCAAGAGACAGTCAATATACAGTATGGATGGTAGAACTGGTTAATTTTCCTTTTAAAAATTATTGTTTTTAATTGTTTTGATCTTATGATCTTATAATACATAAAAGTAAGGGAGGGAAAAAAATATCAAGTCAGAAAAGCCCCATCTCATTCATGCCATTTAGTCCATGGTGGGAGAATTTGGACCGAGACCACTGTTAAAATCACATACTTCATCACGTCTGGCTTCCAGTCCACTCGAGAGTGGGCCAGATGCAGCTGCAGTCCACCAAATCCAGACTTTAGGGGATTGAAAGGCTCAAGACTAAATTTCTTTTGGTCAAAACTTCAATGGAAATTATACCCTCATGCATCACCCTTACAATGCACCATGCTGATCTCAAACTAGCCTGGAGAATTTTTGGTCTATACAACTTCATGCCAACAAATACCTAAATCAGTGTTTTCTAACTAGTGTGAAATTCTTAGTAGCTCTGCAGCACAGGCGCGCGCGCGCGCACGCACACACACACACACACACACACACACACACACACACACACCCCTAATGAAAAACTAAACAATCCCTAGTACAAGGAGGAGAATAGGATGAGAACCCTGACTTATACCTTAGGACAGACTTCGGACATAACTGATCCGTTTACATTTGCTCCACCACTGGAAAGTCACCCGGCAGAATTCATTACCCATATTACTTAGGTTTTTTTTTTTTATACCAATGACAGTCATTGTTTGGGTATAGGATGATCCTGAGGATGACTCTTAGAATATACAGTCTACACCAACATGTGGCTCGACCAAGGCTTCCACAAACGACCCCAACAATGGCAAGTTGCGAGTTTCCTCCTGGTCAACAGATACAAATTCAAGAGTTAATTTGCTCTACTTTCTTCTAGAAAACCCTTCCTTACCCTCTCCACTCCCACCTCACACCCTAATACTTTCTTCCCTCCCCGTTTCAATACTCATGTCACAGTACTGGATCTGCTTTTGCACCAGACTGTGAGTTCCTGGCAAGAAGATAGGTCTTCTTCCCCTAGGTCTACCCCAACTCAAGCGCAGGGCTTGGCACACAGTAGGTGCTCCATCTTCCTCGTGCCCCCTGGGGCATCCTGGTGAATCTGGTTACCCAGTGTAATCATGAGGGCCCCCATCCTCTCAGAGAGCATATGATAAATCCTGTGCTTACACTATCAACAAACAGTGGGTGAATGTTGGCTGTTGGATTTATGAAACTGGTTCACTTTTAACGTCACCCCCCCCTTATCTGCTGTAGTTGGTGTAGATAGCTACACAGATAAGTCGTTGGTTGGGTAGATGGGTTGGAGATAAGTAGAGAGACTGAGAAGCAGGGAATCTAAAAATTAGTTTTATTAAAAAAACGGAAAACATCATGAATAGCTTTGATTTGACCCAGCAGGTTTCCCTTCTAATAATCTAGTTGATCCTCTGGTAACAGTAAAGGGACTATGCTTTTGGTGAGCACACGAGCATGGGGTGGGCGCTGGGTGAGGCTGGCCATGGCTAGGCTAGAAGTGCTCGTGGCAGTGGGGAAAGCCACCCCGGCATTAAATCCACACCAGGGCTCCTGAGAATTGGTGGTGGCAGCAAGGGCTCAGTGCTCCTGCCCGGTGCCCCTGCTCACTGGCTCCGCCTCCCGCCTGCCAAGCCACGCCCTCACTCTTCAGGCGGCCCTCAGGAAGGGGAAGCTCCTTACAGCTCTGCAGGATGAGATGGAGTCGCCAGAACCAGGGAAGGCGGGGATGGAGCTGGAGCCCGTGAACAGACTCGGTGCTTAGGGTTCTGGTTTATGCAACAGCATGAGGCACTTTTATATGGTTGCCAGAAGCACTGATAAAATAAGGATTATCCAAGCGTATGCCATTTGTCCTGGAGTCTGGCCTTTTTATAGCACATTAAGGTTAGAAAACTAGAACCACAAGTCTCCATGGGTCGTTCCTCACTTGTAATTGCTACAGAGAGGGCCATGTAATGGAGGCCAGAGGGGAGGGGAGCGCTCCACCTGTCTGCCCCACTTCCTCTGGTTCCAGAGAAACTCCTCCTTGGATTTACGGGCCCAGAGGGATCTTGCAATTCTCTTTGCTCATTAAGCCTGTTTGATTTTAAAAGAGAAGATTAAATACACAGCCCACAGTCAAGATTCCAGATGTTATGCAAGCCTTCCCTTTGTGGCTGGGGTCCCTTGCTAGGCAGTACTTATAATTAACATCTAAAGCTGGGCTCTGAGGGGCTGTCAGAGGTGGGAGTCAAGGCAGAGGGGCCCTGGCCAGGATTCCAGCTATGCTGCTTTTAGTTGATGATATGAACCCCTCTTCATTTGGCTTCTCTGGGCCTTGGTTTCTCCATTTTTCTCTAGTGGGGGTAGACCATCTACTAAACCCCACCTCTCACAAGCAGGTTGTTAAAGTCAAAGGGGACCGATTTGGAGTTCTTTAGAAAAAGCCTAAAAGCCCCCTTGCACTGCACCACCCAATAGGATACCCACTTACCACGTGCAGTTATTCAAAATTGAGCTAATTAAAATTACAAATTCAATTCTTTGGTCATACTAGCTACATTCCACGAGCTCAAGAGCCATGGGTGGTAGGTGGCCACCATATTGGTTGCCTCGGAGAGCAGTGCCGCCCTCTGGGAAAATCCTTTTGGACCGCCCTGCTCTCAAGCCTTTCTTGGATTTCTCTCCATAAAAAATTGTAAAAGAACACCTCAGCCCTGTCAAGTGCTCAGGAATGCAATGGTCCACGTGCATTTTAAATGCCTGCAATGAGAGAAGCCCTTTATACCAGCACAGTAGGGCCACAACCACGCTCTCTTCCAAATTCTTCAAAGAAAGTGGCAGAGTTTTTCTTCCCAACAAGGAAAACAAGTGCTGGCAAGCAGGGAATCCTTTCTTCCACATCTCTCCTGCCTGTTATACTCAGATCACCCTTTCAGAGGTAATCTATTATTTACACAGTCCTACTTTTGGGAAAATGTATTTTCAAACATTCTCTCAATAGGAGTGTTAGGTCTTTGCAAATCCAGGGACCAGAGAGACCCACTTACTTGGTTCTCACCTGACAGGACCAAAAAATGGCCAACTTGAACTATTTAACAGAATAAAAGGACAGAACCTCCCCAGCCAGTGGAGTGTTAAAAGCATTCCAAAAGAAAATGGCCCCAAACAGAAGCTCCCCCCTTCCAATCTGTTCCTAATTGGCCAAAGATTTATTGGCACTTGCAGTAAATTAATCAATTGCTAAGGGAAAGTAAAATTATGGCTCCAAAGTAAATACGTGTTGGTAACAATCCTTCAGTGTGACACCTCAGATTTCAAGTGGCTGGGTGGCCTTCCAAATGCCTCATTAAATGGCAACTTTATAGCATTAAGAGGAAAAGACCCTGGGATTTTCCCTACAAATGTATAAATCAATCTTTTCAAAGGCAAACAATAGAACAATTCACCAACGATTGGGGGAAATGGGGAGGAGAAGGAAAGCAAACTGAGGAGGGGGGAACTGAGCAGCAGAGAGAGGCTGTCCAGAGCTTGTTCTGGCTTGGTGCGCTAGGATATCTTGACTCTGGACATTTCTCTTATGCCCAAGATAGTTTATCCATCATCAAATGGGTCCATTCTCCCAAATGGCAAGGTCCTAGGCCCTGTGGGCAAGCAAGCGTGTGCGTGATGCCAGACTGATGGTGTCTTCATTCATCTTCCGATCTCTCACAGTATTTATCATAAGGATTTCCCAGTAGCAGCAATTAAAATCAGTCAAGCTTATTGACTTCTCTCTATGAATGATTTAGTTTTAAGAAAAATTGTCTCAACAGCTGATTACCCAGTGTGCATGCTACTAGAGTGACGCTTAGAAAAAACAAACTCCTTGCCCCCTTCCAAATAATTTAACATGACTTGTAGATTGCAAACCAGCAAATTAACAGTTAAACCCACAAGGAGACCACTACCTCGCCAAACCTAGCATTTGGTCTTGAGCAACCCAACTCTATTTTCTTGTTTAGAAAACCTTCCATGGGCATTATCTGCTCCATACAAATCCTACTGCTCTAAATGGACCAAAACAGCTGCACCCCTGGAATCCAGGCTTGGAAAATAGGGTTGTTTTCCCCTCTGATGTGCCCCCAAACATCAGTGTGTGCTTGAGGTTAATCCCACTCTGACTGCCCTTCAGCTAAGCAGCCTTTCAGAGGTATGTGTGGCCCCCAGTAGGCCAATCCATTTTATTTTCTTTTTAGAAAATGCTTGAAAAAACAAAATAAAACATAAAGCTGATGGCTGAAACCAAAGAGAAGAGCAAGTTCTGAAATACAGTGAGTGTGCATGTGACCCTCTGCATTTGTCCCAAGGGGAATCTCAACTCTGTCCTGACAGTTCTCTGTAGAGCTATATGAAATTTTGACAGATTCCTATGGAAAAATCAGCCCCATTGTTCCAAAAGAACAATGGGCAGATGATAATAAGCACAGCAAGGCAAGGGAGGCAGACTCTGCAGATCTCAGGCGTGGGACTTGTCTGCTGTGAAAACAGTTCCTACTGGAGAAGCTGCCATCTTGGTAGCCCTCCGCCATCCTCAAGTCTGCTTTCTATCTCAAAAAGCAAAATGAAACAAAATAGAATGTGTGGATGAGAGAAAACGCTGGCAGACTCCTAATGTGATACCGTCCACCAACACCCTAAGTCCCTCCTCCACAGAGAGTGGCTCCAGGGCACCAAATTTGCGCCAAGCATTTTGGAGGGCAGGAGTCATTTTCCTAATACAACTCTCACTGTGCTCACCCCTGTGATCTGCTTCAGACTGTATAGGGTCTACAAAGTGCATACTCGAAACATCCACCTTCAACGGGTTTGTAGGATTTCCAGAATGTATCAGAGTGATCAATATACAGCAAGGCATAAGCATGAGAGCAGCTCATATGACAACTGGAAGGACCGGACACAGAAGGAATATGCCCGTGCAAGCACTCATCAGGCTCTGCAGACAGGCACAAAGTCTTGTACCTGGTAGGTATTCAAGAGACTTTGACAGAATCTACTTCAGGCATTAGTACTCTGGGCCCCTGTGGGTGTCACTTGGTCCTAAAGCAAGAACTGAATTCCACCCTGGGCGCCAGGGCAGGGACGTGGTAAAAGTCTGGGGACATGGCAAAAGGCCCCCACTTCACAGAATCCTTTACAGAAGCAGTTTCCTGCAGGGAGTTTTCTGGTCCCCTGCCAACCCACAGTTCTCAGAAGGGTGGAAGGGCAAAGGGAAGAATTTCTCCAGCTGGCAGATCCTCTGTGGGAGGAAGGAGGACGGAGTCAGAGCAACAAGCTCGGCAAGCCTGGAGGAAGAAGGAGTGGCGGGAAGGAAGAGGCCCAGGAGAGGCACATGAACAACTTGGTGATGGCAGTGCAAAGCGAGTGGAACTCCAAGCCGCTGCCCATCTTGGGATTTGGCTTGTATGGTGACATACTTTAAACAAATGTGTTATTCATTGCTTAAGATATGTATGGACACATTCTTTCAGTATGTTATCCAAACTATACAGATAAGCCCTAATTTCCTCCTTAATTCCACTCTCCTCCTCCCTAAATAACCAGTTTTCTGTTTTTCATCTAGACTTTGTGGATGCAGCATTTACACACATATTTTTTCCCCTATGCGAATTAACGGTATCACTTGACTTAAACACCATATATTGTACTTACTATTCCACACTGTGCTTTTCTCTCCACTTCACAATATATTTTAGAGATCACTAAGAGAGACCCATTTCATTCTTTGAAGCTGCCACATAATATTCTAACATTAACATATTTCATTTTTTTCATTCTTCTGATGCTGAAATGGGGAGACATGGAAATTAAAACAATTCTGGAGTGAATATATATATGTTCAATGTCAAGTATTTCACTAGAATATAATTTCAGAAGTGAAATCACTGGGTCAAAGAGTGTTATTTTAGTACACTGACAAAATAACCGTGACAAGTTTTACTCCCACTGACAGTGTGTGAACGCTCACTTCCCCAACTCTATCCATGCCTGATTCTATCACCTTTTAGGTTTTGCCTAAGCCTCACCTTAACCCTGACATTGTCCAGACTAGACTAAACAGTATTAGAAAAAAATACAGACTAGACAGTATTAGAAAAAAAAATTCCCCTGCTTTAATTTGCATTTCCCCGATTACCAGAGAGACTGAGCATTTTGTCTTAAGTCCATTGGCCATTTGCTTTTTCTCTTCTATTGAGTTGTCATTTCCCACTTTGCCACTCTTCTTTTGGGTTGTTTGCTTCTCCTCCACCTAATTTACAGGTTTTTATATATTCTGACTATTAATCCATTGTCTGTTCTGTTTGTTTTACCCATTTCTCTCTCAAGGAGTTTTCCCACAAAGTGTTTTCCCATGAACAATACAGCGGCTTCCAAGTTGTTCTTTTCAGCAATACAACCCTTTCTCCCACCCCAGGGAACCCCGCAAACAGACAGACAACAGCAGGTCCGCTCTGGCTGAGGCTGACTGGGCCTCTGAAGGTCTCGCTGGCTGTCTCGTCCTGACTGTGAGGGCTTCCTCAGAGCTTCTAAAAGCAGAGTTTGAAATCACAGATTCAGTCCAACCCCTCATGTAACAAATGAAGAGATGCGCGGTAAGAGCCATTAGAGAGGAGCTTGAGGCCCCCTAAGAGTAAGAACAGAGTTAAGGTCTCCATTCTGTTTCTATGAAGCCAGCACCATCTTTAAATTACAGAGGGTAGATTAATTCCAATTAGTCCAACAACAAAACTCAGTTATGTGGGCATCTGATTCAAGTACTCCCATCAAAAAAAAAAAAACCAAAATAACATGCTAATAGAATAAACTGAGAAACAATTTCACTGAACAACTCAAGTTAAAAAAACATACACCGTTCCTTTCTTTACATTGTTATGCATTACTGTGTTAACTTACCGTGTCTCCCATTGGAATGTAAGCTAAATGAGAACAGGGAATCCTTGTCTGTCCTGTGTCTATAAGACCCTGGACTAGGCCTCTCAAATTGTATTTTATTTTATTTCTTTGTTCTTTTTTATTTTTTTCAAATTATATTTTAGTAGTTCAATAAATATTTATCTCTAAAGCCATCTGCTACACTTAAAAAACAAGCAGAAAATGATCCAGTTTTCTCTTTTAAAAATTTTCAACTGCATGTATCAATGCAACCAGCTATTCATTAGCAGGTGTCTTAAAAAGCATGGTGCAGGAAGGAATACCAGGGTCTGATGAATCCGAATGCAATCAGTGAGAGCAGTGTTGCTGAGAACATCTGACCACCCTCCTCCTCTTTCCTTTTCATGGAATTCCTTGGGCTTTTAGTTATTATGCCTATGTTTTCCCAGACACCTGGTGCTTGAAGGCCTCTTTGCAAAAACCTCAGCAGAGATGGAGGCAGCATGAGTCAGCCATGCTCTGGTCTGAGGCCTTTTATTTTCCCTGCTGTAGTACTAGCTACCAGCTCTGGGAACTTGGCCATGTCAACCAATTGTGGGACCTAAGTCTCAGGTTCCTCCTCTGTAAAGTGGACACAAGTAACAGGCCCTGCACTTTGCAGGTTTTCAAATTTAGTGTCAATGTATGTTGCTTAGCATAATGACACACAAAAAATCACTGGGGTTTATCAGTTAAGAGAGTCTACAGAGCTGTCAGCTTTTTGGATGGGTTTTTGTATGCCTAGAATGAGAAGACAGAGTCAGACTAAATGCTATTAAACATGAGGAAATGGGACAAGATGAGCCAGCATTATTAAAAATACATTCCTAACAGAATAACCCTAATTTACAGAGCAAATCCAATCCAATCAGAATGGTAAATATTAGACGTAGGTCTTAGAATTCCTAGACCACACAGGGAAAGATTGAGGGAGAGCCTTCAGTTAAATGCCAACCTGCTGACTAGAGCCAGTCCCAAACCATAGCCAAAAGGCCACTTTTCTATCTGTGTCTGAGGTTAAAGGAGCTCAACTGGACTTGGCTGCGGGGACAGTTACAGCTTCCATTTGCTCCCTGGGCAATCACAAAGAATGTGTTCTGGCCCAGGCCCACTCCTCCGGGGAACAATAACCATTTCATACATTGGTATTTCGTTACAGAGCTGTGAATGCCCTATAGCCAGTCTAAATATGGTTCCTGCAGATCAGATGCTGGTCTCTGCAAATGAGGATACTAGCTAAAACCACTCTAGAAAAGCCAAAAAGAACATTCTGTTCATAGGATTTTGAACTTGTTTGCTTCCTATCCAATCATAGGGACAGTCACTGAAGCACTGAGGAGAGGCATTGTAGAGAAGAACGTTGAGACACAGGCAAGTCATGTGTCCTGGAATTTTGATACAGCCAAAAAGATGTAAATAACAGAACAATCTGTGTCTTCAAGCTGGCCAGAGCAGGACAAATCTTCATGGATTTCAATACAAAGCATAAGCAAAATGTCCATTACTCTAGGGTCTTTTAAAGGCAGGTGTTGCTGGAGAAAGTGTGAGCAGTCTGAGAAGCACACCTTTGCCAGAGTCGAAATCAGCCTAAGGACTGAATCACACATACACATCAGTACGGTTCCTGAAGGCACTTGTCTTCTCAGCTCAGAAAAAAAAAAAAGATTTTCTTTATTAAATAAAGATCCTGAAGATTAAGAGAAATACTAAGTAGGAAAAAAATTTTAAATCTACTTTGAAAAGGAAAAATTCCTGAACCTTATGGATCTCTGAATGCCGCAGAGGCTATAAGTAAAGGGAAGGAGATGACAACTGAAATGTAGACATGAAACATCAACGAGTCAAATGCCAAGCCCGCCTCTTGCTAAAACTGATTTGACTATTCAGACACTGGACGCCCTTCCTCTCCAGCTAAGAAGAGACCCAGAAGAAAGCTTTCTGAATAACTGGAGTTGCTCTCAATCTCAGCTATTATTCTCTAAAAAAATAGAGAGTAAGACAACTTGGTGGGTTGTGCTTGAGTAAAAATTTCAATTATTAACACCTGCCTGAGCCCTCCAGCACCACCAAGGCTTAGAATATAAGTGGACGGCACCCACAGTGAATGATCACGTCAACGTCATAAGCAAACGGGTATCCACCTTCATCAGCACACAGTGCCGTGTCTCTACAGTTACAGGCAGCAGGTATTTAAACTTAGGGTTAGCCATTTTCTACCAAATCCCAAAGTAAGGTGAGGCCACTCAACCACTAGAGGCCCAGAAACCTTATGCAAGCTATGCCATTTAGGGTCTTGAGTTTGTGGTTTTCCGAAGATCAGAAAAAGAGAACAGTGCTTTAAAGCAAAATTCTAGGAAGCCAGGATGGTTGAAGAGGGGGTGCTGAGAAGGGATGGAGCTAGTTGTTTGGGACCAAGAAAATAGGCCACTGTGGGAGGCATGGGCCAGAAAGCACTTCCAGCAAATGGAGAAGGGGCCCAGAGAAGCTGTCCCCAACACCTGGACTTGTCACCACCAGTCCCAGGGAATCTGAACAGGTGAGGTTCTGGGTATGTGTTGAACTTATAAGTCAGTCATGGTATTTTCTCCCCTATCTCAAAAAATACAACGCAAACCGCTTCAAATCCCTGGACTAGTTTCTCCCTCTAACAGGACGCCAGGCCTGGAGCCCTAGTGGACACCTTCATTAACAAAAACAGGCCTTTCAGCAATGTTTGTAAAGCAAATTTCTGTGAAACAACTTTCCTTTTGACCTCAGTTATGATATCAGGCATGACCTTGCCAAAAGTGATATGATCACAATGAATACAGCACAGCATTTCAAAGCAAATTATGAGAGAAAAGGTCAATTTTATGATACAGTTTAGACTAAAAAGTCTAAACTAGAATAATCTGATGCTACCTATCAGAAAGATTTCAAAATACCCAAAGTTAAGAAATGCAGTTAGGGATATCTCATAACAGTAGTCAATATTCATTGAAACCTTAAATTGGGCCAGGTACATGCAATGACTCATTAAAGCCTCACAACCTTCTCTGAGTAGATATTATTATCACTTCCATTTCAAAGAAATCTGAGGCCCAGAAAGCTTCCAAGGTCATTCAGATGTGGTAATATAGGAACCTGGGCAGTCTGGCTTCAGGGCTCAGTGGTCTGAAGACCTGCATATACATTGAGCTTTTGCAAGAACTGAACTTGAAGCCATACTTAGTCCCACACAGATCTGGTGCACCCCTGTTTATGTCCCCTGGCACATACCCCAAATCCAAACAATCTCCTAACAATTAGAATCAATAGGAAGATGCTGCAAGATTGATGGAAACAAAAATTCAAATTAAAAGCCTTCCTTTATAGCAGTAATAACAAAATAGAGAATGGAATCGCAGGAAAAAAGTTGTCTTCCATAGTAAGCCAAACTAAAAAGCAGATAAGCATAAATCTAAAAGCAAGTTTAATAAGAAATTACAAAACTTTATTGAAGTATATAAAAGATGATTTGGATTAATGGAGTGATAAGCCTTGCTTATGGAGAAAGAACATTTTAAAGATGACTTTATTTCCCAATTAATCAATAATTGCAGTGGAATTCCAAAATGATCCCAACAAGAATTTTTAGGAAACTTGAAAAAGAGTTTAATATTTATGTGGAGAGTATAGGACTCAGAATAACTTCTTTTGAAAAAGAAGTACAAAAAGGATGGACTCCCTTAAAGATATTAAAACATATTAGAAAACTACAGTAATTAAGACAATGTGATATTGATGTAGGAACAGACTAATTATCAAAATGGAATAAATTGCCCTGAAACCAATCTATGCATTTTTAGAGACTGCATATGTGGGGCAATGGCATGTAATCACTGTGCTAGATTTGTAATCTATTTGAAATCTATTTTTAATCCATCCTAAATTTTTCTCTTCAGAGTTAGGTAAAGATCAAATTATATGTTTTCTACATGAAAACTTAAAAAAAAACCCAAACACTCAAGCCTAAATATGAAAAATTACCAGAAGAAAAATATTGGAGAAGTGGAGAATTTTCTTAAAACAGAAAAGGCAGTTAAAATAAATGACTCCTTTAACATGGCCAGAGCTCACAAAGAAAATGTAAAGTATAAGAAGATTCAATATGGTACCACATATGTCAGTTAAAACATACATAAAGATGCATATATTTGTGTATAAATAAATCATAGCATTTAAACATCTGAACTTGGTCTGGAAGGATATGCATGAAACTGGAGTGAGATGGAGGAAAGGGCTAACGGGAACCTTAGTTATGACTGAAATTGTTGAAACAAAGCTTTAAAGCCAGATATGACAAAATACTAATGTCTATTACATCTGAGTGGCAGGGATATGGATGTTTGCTAGATTATTTTTGCATTTCCTTTAACTCTTAAGTTTCTTAAGAAAGAACTCTCAGAACTCCAATTTAAATATAGAGTTTCTTCATTAACTTCTCTATGAACCCACATTTTTTTGATTGTCTCTAATCTTATTCTTACTTCAAAATACAGAAGATAAACAGAGAAGACAAATAGATATAGTTATTGATCCCTGTTATGATGATTAATTATGTGTCAACGTGGCTAGGCTATAGTGCCCAGATGTTTTGTCAAACACTAGTCTAGATGTTGCTGTGATGGTATTTTTTAGATGTGATTAACATTTAAGTGAGTAGATTTTTTTGTGAAACACATCACTCTCCATAATGTGGGTGGGCCTCATCCAGTGAATTGAAGGCCATGAGAGAAGTGAGATCGAGGTTTCTCAAAGAGAGGGGCTTGTTTTCAAGACGGCAACATAGAAACACTACCTGAATTTCCATCCTGCTGGCTTGCCCTAGGTATTTTTTGGACTTGCCAGTGCCCATAATCACATAAGCCAATTTCTTTAAAAAAATCCCCCCATCCCCACCTCTCTCTATACATGAATCTCTCCTGTCTATTCTGTTCTCTGGAGAATCCAACTAATACCAACATCGGCAGCTATAGCTTCTCAACAACTGAAACGGTCCACGATTTTTATCACATTTGAAAGGGTAGAAAAGCATGATTTGGGGGCGTGAGGGGCCAACGATAGGCCAACAGTGATATTGTTGACACACTGGGATTAAACACATCATGTGTTAATTTTCTAGGAAACTACATCTCATAAGAAGATAAAGTTCCTCAGTAAGGTGGCTTCTTGCTGGAAATGTGTTTTTTTCTGAGTGGAAATTTCCCTGTTGGCCTACGATTTTTTTGTTGGCCAGATGCTCTGCGGGGAGGAAGCACGTCCACACTGATGTGGAGGATGAAGAAGGGTGGGAGAAGTGAGGTCTGGCCTTCCTGTGTTCATGATTTTTCCTGAGGGAAATTCTCCTTGTTTGCTTTACCAAAACCACAAGCTGACAGGCTGCCCAAGATTTATTGCGCTCTATAGACCGCTTCTCCACGGATTGGCCTTCCGCTGTGCTCACACTATCACCAACAGTGTCAAGTGCTATAGCTTCATACAACAAACAGCCCACACTCCATTTAATCTGCTTAATACACACCCAGCTACCATGTGTGTCTGGATACATGGACCCCTAAGTTTAAGTTGACACCCCCTTTTTCAGTTTAGATCCTTTATTGATTTTTGAGAAAATACATTTGAACCATTCTAATAGTCTGCATTTCTGTTCATTTTATTTTGGCCTGGTCCTTGCAAACCAAGAAAGTTCAAGTAAAGAACAAGAATGCAGTTATTGAAGCAATAATTCAAAATGACAACAATATATATTGTAAAAATACTTCTTGTCATCAGTTTGCATTTCCTATAGAGTTGAAGGTGAACAAAGGACATTACAGTGGGATAAGGTGACCCCAGATATATGTGATTCCCTGCTGTCCCAAACAAAAGACAGCTGGAAATTTGGGGGAGAAATTTGGTTAGATAAATGGAAATGAGGTAAATGAAAGAATCTATGTCATTAGATGTAAACATTCCACCTAAGATATTAAAAATGTAACATTTAAAATACCTTAAGCTATGTAAGATATTAACATAGCAATGCATATACTTGTATGTGTATAAATATTATATATACAAATGTTATGTAAGCATCATATAAATTAATGCTAATTTAGAAATATTTCTGGTTTCCTCCTACATGATTCTCATACTTTAGGAAAACACTTATTCACAAAGTCTTCAGGGGCACTGGCATTTTTACACCCGTTCCTATGATTACAGCTACATTTTTAGTTTTCTAGAATATACCCTCTTCACTTCTATTTAAGTTATTTGGATAAGGTTCTTAACCTGTTTCAATTTTAGATGATCTTTAAAAGTCTTGTTTACAAAGAAATCCAACACTTGTTACTATGAGGTCAGATGCCCAGGAATATTATCAGACTTTTTTAAAACTTTTTTTTAACCTATTATTTCCTCAGTTGACTTCTATGAGCATCCGAACCCAGTATTAACTAAGGTCATTTCAGGCTAATGCGAGTCCCCTAAATAATACCTTGATGTTCAAAATAAAATAATTGGGAGATCCTCCCACGGCATGAGAGAATTTGTAGACTTAATATAAGGCAATTCCCTCATTTCTGATAATTCTTTGGGGAGGGGTGGGGCCTTAAATTTGTGCCTTTTATTTAAGCGTATGAGGTAAATCATGTCACTTCATTTCTCCATTGCCTCCCATCTGCCTTTTCTTCTCAGTAGGCAGCCATGGCAGCTTGGTACAGAACCATAGGGGAATCCAAAAGGCTGGGTCTTTAAGACCCAGAAACAGGTGCCTCTCCCCCAGGACAGATGAGGGCCATATGTAAGTGATAGGGAGGATCCATCTCCTGGGATATCCTGAAGAAGGGAACTTCGCTGAGCCCCTCCACTGAAGTGGAAAGAATAATGGACAATCCTCCAAGCCAGAAAAGATGCTCACTGCAGCCACTAAATTTCAGTCCATGGCAGGGGAGGGTGTGTGTGTGTTGGGGGGTGGCGGTTGATGGAAAAAAAGAGGATTAACAATGATGAATATATATTAACAGCGTGACATTGTGATTTACAATAAGAAATACATATTTGGACTTTGTCCATTATTTCTGGCACAACGCTCCTAAAACCCTTGAAATTCCCTATTATAAGAGCCATAGGGCATCTTTCCTTATAATATTTAGTTCCTAAAATAGCTGAAGGGCAATAAAGGTGAACCTTGTGTCTTTCATGATTCATAACAAGCCCCTTTCAATCACATCTGAGTTTATGATAACATGGTACCTTTGGAAAAAGCCCTTAAGGATGGAGGCTGGTTGCCAGGAGATCCAGATTAAAAGGTTGGAACTTTAAATCCCACTGCTGGTCTTCCTGGGAAAGGAGAGGGGCCGGACATTGAGTTCACCGAACCAATGGTCAATGATTTAATCCATCACGTCTATGTACCAAAATCTCCATAAAAAACCAAAAGGACGCTGTTTGAAAACTGGCTGGGTGAATGCATGGAGATGCCAAGCTCCTTTCCCCACATTTGCCCTATGCATCTTCTACCTTCCTTTCGGCTTTCCTGAGTTGTATCCTGTAAGTCAGTTACCTAGTAAGTAAACTGTTTTCCTAATTTGCTAAATTAATCGAACCTCATGAATTATTAGGAGGAATCATGGGTCCCTCCTATTTCTAGCCAGTTGGTCAGAAGCAACAGGTGACAACTTGGATTTTGAATGGCGTCTAAAGTGTGTGTTGGAGGACAGGGAGTCTTGTGGGACTGATCCTATAACCTGTGATATCTGAGACTCCAACAATGTTTGGACTGAATTGAACTGGGGGACACCCAGCTGGTGTCCCAGAATTGTTTGGTGTGTGGAAACCACTCCCCCCGACACACACACATTTGGTGGCCAGAAGTGAAGTAGTGTTCAGAGAGGTTTGTGTGTAACAGAAACGAAACAATAAACAGAGTTTTTCTTTACAGCAGGGACCGTGAGTCATGAAAGAGAGGAAAACCCAAGCGGTAGGAATGGAGGGAGTGTTGCTGAGAGAGCTACTGCCAGGGCGGCTGACCAAGTCTACATTCTCACGGGCAGACTTGAGTGGATTATGTCCTAAAGTAACACACAGACCGAGCTCTTTTGGCAGTTTGATAGTTGAAGCACAAAAGATGGGGTTCTGCCTCATCTTAAGTTTTTCTCAGTGAAGAGCGTGGACCTTTAAGCCAAGCCCTGGTTTATGACTGAGGAAATGGCTCAGGGAAGTTAACAGTTGACAAAGCACATCCAGAAAGGAGGGGTGGCAAACCCAGCCCAAGGGGCCCAGGGGCTCAGTGTCACTGAGGGCTGTGGGCCCTGCACGACCAGCACTCGTGGGCGGTGTCAGTCCCTACCGCCAACCTATGAGGGAGCAACGCACCTTACTGCTGCTTTAGGGTTAAGAAAACCAAGGCACAGAAGTTGGCTAACTCTCTCCGGAGTCATTTGGCAAGAAGAGAGGCCAGCTGGGTTTAGAAGGTCATTACCTCCCTGACAAAGTTTATTTGTGGAGTGGGACAGAACCGAGAATGTGATATATCATCTTGCACTAGCCATGCGATTCTGGGTATGTCACAGCCCTTCTGAGACTCAGTTTCCAGATCTGCAAAATGGGCATAACATTTGGCTATCTGGGTGTAAGATCCTTTAGGTAAAGCCCCCAGCACAAAGCCTGAAAACTAGCAGGCACTCAGTAAGATATCATCCCTCTGCCTTTTCTTTCCCTAATCTTCCTGAACCTAAGTCTTCCAGGTGAGGGGTAACAAATTTTCAGCCCCCCAGCTGACTTGCCTCTGTGAAAGAATGTAACGTATGGAGGAACACTAATTACTGACACTCATCTGCTGGCGTGCAGACCTAGGCCAATCTGCTTTGTTTCTGTCCCACTCGGTCTGTGTGTTTATTAAGGAAAGACTTTTTCTTGTCTACCTAAAAACAACTTGAACTGTGAATTAGTGGAGCCAGAGGTTTCTGATCTTGTAGGGAACTCCTTATACTCTGGTCCTTGTGCTCAATGAACTTGTGAAGGGCCAGCAGCCCAGGAGCCATGCCGATCCACAAATGCCCCCAAGGGAAGTCTTTTCCAGCAGCCTGGACCTGACTTGGAGATCATGGCTTCTGCAGACGAGGCCTGAGACTCCGGCTCCAATAACCACAGAATTTATAACTCACCCAACCCAATCCAACACCTCATACACCCATATAAAATGTTGCTCCAAAGTTTAAAGTTGGTGAAGGGAGATGGTCCAAGAGTGGCTGTGGGTTGGTCCAAGTATTGCCCCAGCTGTCTACACTTGGGGCTAATGCAGAGGCTGGGTTAGAATTCACCGTCTGCATCCTATTAGGCTCTTTTATGAGCTCAGAGCATGACTATCTGGTTTGCATTTGCACCACAGAGGGAAGCAATAAGGGGCAGCAGAGAGGCTTTCTAAAGGCTACCTTATGGAGGTTAGTTTCACCGGGAAGCACCGATGAGATGACCAGGCAGTGTGACAGGAGGGAGCTGGGGACAGAAGCCCTGAGTGAAGAGTCAGGGCACCAAGTTCTGGCAGCATTCATACCACCTACTACTTGTGCTCCAGAACAAAGCACTGTCAGACCAAGTTTCACCTTAAAATGATAGAACTGGGTTAGACATGCTCTGAGATTCCTTCTGGCCTGAACACTCTATTTCAGTTCTTTATGAAACCCTTTATGCATTTTTATGAACTCTGAAAAAAACATTAATGCAAATACCCAGCATAGTGTGCTGCCTATAACTGACCCTTGCTAATCGTTTGCTGCATAAATGAATGAGCCAATGCTGGTAAGGATACAAATAAAGGTTATTTTAAAAAAATCAACAGTCACAGATATATTATACCCACATATATATGACACACATACACTCCTACGTGTAGGAGTTGTAACCTCTTTATGAAAACAGTTGTAACCTTTATATGAAAAACAGTGCACTAGACATTGTAGGACAGAGCAGAAAAATCCATGCCCCTGCCTCCCCAGGAGTAGTTATCTAATAGGAAAGCCAGAATAGACCCAAAACTAAGAGGGCAACTCTCAAACTGTACTAAAGTAGATGTAGCTGGAATTTTAGAGCCAAACAAGACGATCGAGATTTTGTGAGAAGAAGATGGACATACGTTGTATCAGTTAGAGGCCCAGAAGGCACACTCAAAAGAATTTAACAGAGAGAGTCTTATGCAGAGACTAGGGACTATTTAGAGAGGTCCTGGCAGGACGAAGCACCCAAGGGCTAGCAACAGTGGGGAAACCACACCACCTCTAGGTCTGAAGGGCAAGGGGAGACCGCAGTGTGAGCTGGAGCCATGAATGTGAGCTGTCCATCAAGAGCTTGGAAGAAGTCAGCCATCATCAACACCTTAGCAAGGTGGAAGGGATGGCAAAGGGGATTAATACTCCCAACATCCTCTCCTCCCGCCTTCTGTCTCCCATCTGCGCCTCCCATTGGCTGAACCCAATCAGAAACAGGATGAGGGAGTCCAGATGTTGTAGTTCACAGAAGTAAGCTGCTAAATACAGAGGAAGGCAGAGAATAAATCAGGGGTAACGGGAGAAAGGAGGACACACAGGCACTTATAAATTATACACACACCCATATACATTTGAGGTATATTTGGGACAAGTATATCTTTGAATTAAAAAAAAAAACGTTACTTGTTCTGCAGAAGAGTTTCACCATAGGAGTAATCTAAATTTAAACATCAAGGTCTTGTAGCATATCTCAGATATAATTCAATTTATAAAAACAGAAACTTCTTTAACTGCAGATAACTTTTACAGAAGGTTTATACTGTTCGATGCATGCCGTGTTTGTCTACATAGGGCCTAACAAGTGAAACTGTTGAGACAATCCACTAACCAGACAAAATTGTCTCACAAAAGATTTCCTTGATCCCCTATCCCCACAGCACCCCCCGCCCAATGTTCAAGGATAAAACAAACTCCAAAGTTTGCACACTAACACATTTTTCCATTTATGTTTTCTATCAGCTGGCAATTAAAACAAGAATCCCAGAGGTCAGCCAAAGTCTTAAATAACAAATGAAAGAGTCAGATATATTATCTCTGGATTCAAACGTACAAAACGACATGTTATGAGAAACCACCTGGAAAACGGTACTTGGCAGGCGACATTTCAGGGATCTGCATTTCAAAAGGCAATTCCCTGCCAGCGAATGCCTAACCTTTAACAGGGACCCTTGGAAAAAGTTCCTGAAGTATTAAAGCCTCTATAACACCACCACTTCCATGCAGAGTTCTGCTAATGTGAAACTGGGATGAGTCAGGATTGCTCCCAAGAGTGGTGGGGAGCAGGGACAGTAACGTGCGAGGAAGAGCGGAGGAGGAAGAGGAAAGTTAGGAAGAGTCTCAGGTCACCTCCCAATTAGGGATCACATGTTTGAGATTTCTCAGGACAATCCCAGGCACAAATATTCTAGTGCATGCTACTTAAATGTCCAGTCTCAGGGAGATAGTTACACAAATTATGATACTCTGACTCTCTGGCAGAAGTATGCTGCCATTAAAATGAATGAGTCTATAATGACATGAATAACTCTAGTGTTTATTCATTTGCAGTAACGTTGGAATCCCTGTTATATGCTACAGATGGTGTAAGGGTGGGCCAGGCCATAATGATGAATTATATAGCATAAAATATACATGTTATAGAGCACAGAGTGGCCTCTAGAACCAGACTGCTGACATTTGAATTCTGCTCCACTACTGAACAGCGGGACAACCTAGAGCAATTTCCGTAAATACTCTGTTGTAAAACAGGGAAACAATGGCACCTTCATCATAGGATCGTTGTGAGGATGAGGTCAGCTCATACACGTAAAGCTTTTAACAGTGTTTGGCAAGTACTAAGTGCTCAATCTTAGCTATATTGCAATAGAAACTGCTTGCCTTCACAGTCTTGCTTTAGTTACAGAGACAGATACAATCAGAAAGTGGATGGCATAATGCTAAGAGCAATTAAGGGCTTCCCTTCAGGCTAACATTACATTGGGAATGGAAGAGATCAGGAAAGCCTCCTGGTCATAAAAATAAAGAGGGCGTGTCATTGCGCCTCGGGTCAGATGGGCAAAACAGGAATGGGCACTCTACTTTCTCCTGCTTTCTAGTCTTCCTGACACCACTGAGCACTTCCTGAGTTTAGTTCATCTTCCCAAAGTCTGGGATACATAAAAGTCAAAGGATGGAAGACAGAGGAAACAATACCAAGTGTGTGGGCTGGCTTGCCAGCTTCCAAAGGCACAGGAGTGCCTGAAAACTATTCTTGGCTTTTCAGAGGCTCAGAATGCAGGAGATTTTTCATTGCCTGGTTGGTCTTTCCTTCTGGGTCAGCCTGGGAAGGTCCTCTCACAGGGACTGGCTGGCAATCTCCAAAGCAGAGAATCCTCTTTCCTCCCCAGAATGTCTCAACAGTTATTCCTTCCTTTGAAGATGGAGGAGAGAATAAAATGACTTGCATGTGCTGGGAGACAGGGTAGTGAGGAATCCTACTTGGAATCAGAGTGAGGGGTCAGGCAGCTTCAGTAAGGTGAGTCCACTGGCTGCTTTAACTCTTTTTGGAAATGAAATGACATGTAAATATCCACCTGTCTCAGCTTGGCAGCAAATGATCCCAAACCCTGATTCAAAATGGCTTGAACAAGGAAGAAATGAACCATTTCACATGATAGAAAGTGCAGAGAGAAAGGGTAGTGCTTCTTGATCACGTTTTGGGATCTGCTCTCTCCTGTGTGTTGGCCTCATCCGCAGGCTGGAGCCAGGATGCCGACAGTGGTTCTAGAGAGCAACGTACCAAGGAAGCCAAGAGGTCATTTGATTTTTGTGTCTTTTTCTTAGTAATGAGCAAACTTTCCCTAGAAGCTCCCTGAGAGACGTTCCTTCACACCTCACTGCCCAGACCTGGACCCCACACTCTTTCCTATACTTGGAGGTGCCCCAACTGGAGTGGCCTAGTCCTCTCAGAATGGATACTTCCAAGTGAGTCCACAGGACCCCTGAGCCACCCAGTGGGCCGCTGGTGAGGACGAAGAAGGGAGTGAACACAACTATATTTCAAAGATGTTAATGTGCCGTCAGACACATTCAGTGGTGCCTTCTGACTGATACTCCACACACACAAAGCAGCATAATTAATGACCTGATGGAAAAGACGCTAACATATCTAATATAAATGTCCTATAAGCACACTGTTCAGAGCCTGGATTTTTAATGATAGGGCTGAGATAACAGTACAAAATGGCCTGTTTGCATTTCTGTCCTAGGTGGGCATCTGCAGTAGAGGGTGACAAATACAGAAGCAAACCCTGAGAAAAGGGCTCCAGGGCAAAACTGAGGGCATGAGGCAGGGAGACTCACTTGCCAGTGAACAAGATGGATGGAAATGACAGTAAAGGAATTTTTTAGAGAATATAGGAAAGTGTCCAGTAAACTCTCAAAGATAAAGAGAATAAAAGAAACAGTGATTGCAACAAACATTTTGGAAGCTGGGAACTGGTGGAACCAGTGGTAACTGATTTGGCAGGTGAGGGAAAACTGAAACCTAGCCCCAGTAGGGTGGAAGCAGGCAGGGATTCATGCCACCGAATGCCAGAGAGTCTCTGGAACTGTGGGCACCAGGTGCCAAGGGGCAGGGAGGCCCTGAAAGTAGGAGGGCTGGCTGAGAGTCTGCGTCTGAAGCTGTCCAACCCTGTTTCACCTCTCTTGGTCCTAGCTCCCAATTGACTGCCTGCATTCTGTGACCTCTTTGCACTGCTGAATCAGAGCAACTCTGGACTTAGAGACACCAAGTATAGCTGAGGGAAGGGGTGCCACCGTGAAAGCGGGAATGAGAGGCATCATACCCAGTGTTAAGCTCCTAGTCGTCTCGCATCTGGCTTGCAGAATGCCGAAGCTCGCCACTCCCCCCACGGTTGGGGATTTCTCTTCACCTGATCAGTTGCCTCAAAGAGGAAAGACCTATGAACAGGTGGGAGACCTCCGATGAAAGCACTCTGCCAGATAATCTCAAAGTGGAGGTGCTCAGGGCCAGCCCCACATTTGAATCACCTGGGAAGCTTTTAATTATCACTACTACCTGGGCCCTAGCAAGAACCTACATCATGTAATTACTTGGCAAATATGAATGGAAAGTTTACTGTGCACCAGACATTGTTCCAGATTCCGAAATACTGTTCTAGGTATTGTTCTTGGTAAAGAGGAACTATTCCTGGGTATAAACCCCATCCAGTTGGCATTTCAGTGAACAGTCTAGGATCACTTGATGAAGGGCTTTAACATGCAAGGAATTTAAACACAAAAACAAAACAAAACCTAAGAGGAAATCAGAGGGAAAGAAACAAGGTACGGAGGAGAGGAATGCTTCAGGGAAGCTGTCACTGAGATCTGCAGAGAATTGAAGAGCTTTTCATTCATGAAACAAGAACAGGAAATTATAAAGAGAAAATTTCAGAGATTTTTAAAGAGCTCTTGGAAATTAGAAATGTGATGGCAGATGGAAAAATTCAATATATGGGTCAGAGACAGAATGAGGAAATTTCCCAGGAAAATTTTTCTTTTTTAAAGAAGAAATACAAAATAAAAGAGAAAAAGAAAGTTAGAGATTCAATCCATGAGGGTCCCCTTCCAATTTAATAGGTGTTCCAGAAGAGAAGGACATTATTTTTAAATATCAGAAAACTGTTCAGGGCTGAAGGACATGAAGTTCCAGACTGAGAAGGTCCATTGAAAACCAAGTAAAATGGATGAAAAAAGACTCACAGAAAGGCATATTATAATGAAATTTCATTATAATTATAATCATTCATTATAATAGATATCATATCAAATGAATTAAATTATCATTCATTATAATAGAGAGAAAGGACATGGCAAACGACAAGAAAATCCTAAAACCTTTCAGAGAGGAAATTATATGCAAAGATCAGGAACTAAAATGACATCAGATCTCCTGACAGCAATACTGAACCTGGAAGAGCAATGCTTTCCAAATTCAGAGAGAAAAGGACCTCCAACCTAGAGTTCATACCCCATCAAATTATCGGTCAGTCCTGGAGATCTCAATACACTTACCTTCAGTGCACTCTTTCTCAGGAACTGTTAGAAGATGTGTTTCACCAGAAAGAAAGCAGAAACAAAGAAAGAAGAAGATGTGGGTCTAGAAAACAGAGGATGCCACATGAGAAAGAGGCAAATGAATCCCTGGTGAAAGGAGGTTCCCAGATCATGGCTGTGGAGCACGCCTCAGTTGCATTAAATTCAGGGCGGGGAAGGAGGCCAAGGGCTCAGGGAGGGAGATGAACCAAGAGATCATTCCAGATGAATATGGAACAATGTTTACCTGCTGTACAAAGAATTCAAAGTGGTTGTCTGGAGCATAGGAGTTGAGGTTGGTGAGGGGTGGTGCAAGGGACTGCTGTTTCTAGTTATAAACCTTGTAGAAATATTTCACGCTGAAGATTATGTAGATGTACAGGTTTTGATAGGAAAGAAGGAAGAGAAACTCAGGCTGAGAATTAGTTTCCAGAATGAGAAGCCAAGCAAGGGTCAGGAAAGGCTCTGTCCTGGAGACCCACTTCTAGAAGGCAGCAAAGGTATTTGGTGAAGGCTTTGGAAAGCAGAAGAGCTGATGAAGAAGGTGGGGCTTCACAGGAGGCAGCACGGATGAGAACTCCATGTCCCAGGAAACAGGCTGGAATGGGGTGACTATTTCCTTTCAAGGCAACAATACCTAAGCATGACCTCTGCCTGGCGTCACTCCAGAGATCACTAGGAACAGAGGATTAGAGGGAGCTGCACATGCCTATGCCGTGTTGGGCAACTTAAGGAAGTGAGAAGGCAAGCAGAAAGGCAGTTTTTGGAAACTTGATCTTTGTGAGGTCTTCCTTTCCCCGTAGATTAGGGAGAGGGTGACCATATCTCCCCAGACAATCATGCTCTGCAGTGCTGGCTCACAGGAGCCCAAGGCTGAGAGAGCAACCTGAAATTCTGAGTCCACACGGGTTACCCAGTCCCTTTCCTGGTACATCCTATTTCTGTTTCTTCTGTTTGGCCCATTGTAAGATCTTTTATTTTCCTTTAAAACCTGACACACACCTCCTTTCCTAAATCCCACCCTATGCCTGCATGGCTGCATCTTAAGGACAGTGGGTTTGATTAGAGATACTGAAGGCAATCAGTTGTGGGTGGGTCCTGTTTTGTTAACATATCAGCAAAAAAAAAAAGAGCCACAGTGCATCTACAGGTTAGGGAGTAATAACAGCCCGATTAACATCTGGAGATTGGAAGCTCCCCCTGTACTTTACTTTTCAATTAATCCGCAGAGTGAATTTAGAGTTGCAAAACAATATAGGAGTACAAAGTCTGCAAGTACTACATTTTAAGGGTTTTTAAAGATACTTCTAAATTATTTACAGAATTTATGCCATCCCCCTATAATAAACTCAGCCTGACCTATTTTTATGAAAAGCATTTTGTTTGCATTTACAGAATCTTTTCTCCCAGAAATGGTTTCCAGGATGACAGCTGCAGTTACCTCTGCCTTACTCCCATCTCAAGAGACACAGCCGACTTAAGTTCACTCTCAGTATTTATAAACTACCTGCTAGACTGTAGCAACATGATAGAAAATGTCATTCTCCTTTCAAGCATCCTTCATCTTTAAAATCTTTGATTTGTGGATCATACGATCAAAACTTTCTGTGAATCAGTGATGGTGAGTTGTCCAAGCAGGCTGTTTAGTAGTTTGGGGCAAAGATCTGTCCTCAAAGGAGACAGGACGCGCGCGCGCGCGCACACACACACACACACACACACACACACACACACTTCTTGGGCCTCAACATCACCTCTGATCCCAGGCGTCTGAAAGCACCGTGCGCCTCCGCAGCCCCTCCCGACTGGCCGCACCCCGCAGGGCTCCCCTCCACGCCCCTCACACACTCTCAGGGCGCCTCCTTCCGTCGAGTAATTGACAAGCCACTTGCAAGTCGGTTACTCCTCGTGAGCTACACAAATCATCGCTGAACAGGCAAATCGCCCAAGTCAAAAACAAGACACCCAAGTGATCTGCGGGATGAGTACAGCGGGCCGTTAGGTGGCTGCTGCGCTTCTCCGAGGCCGTGGCTGAATTTCCACCTGTAGGGATTCAGCCTTGATCTGCACCCCAAGGCGATCAGATGGGGCAGACTGAGGTTTTTGTTGGTTAAGCAGATTCCTACCTCCAGTCTGAAGTCACCGTCGAGTTCTTTCCGCGGGTCTCGGCCGCGAGCAGGGGGCCCGGGGTGACCCTCGGCGGGGGGACGGGGACGCGGCCGCGGCGCCCCCGCACCGAGCGCGGCAGGGCCCTCCTCCCCGCCCCAGCCCCGGAGGTCAGGAGGAGGCTGTGAGTCCCGGCGCGGCTCGCCACTCCCCGGCTCACTTGTCAAACTCCACAGCGCTCCGAGCCCCTTCCCGGTCACTCCCCGCGCGGGGGAGGTGGCCACCCGGAGGGCTTCAGCGACGTCGGGCTGCTGGTGCGGACACCTTTGCTTACATCCAGGAGCGGGTTTGACGGAGAAAACGCCCCACCCAGAGACCCTCGCCCCGTCAAAAGTTCTCCTTCCAGTGGCCGCTAGAAGCTCCACCTCCCCGACATCAATTCATTTCATAACTGCTCCATTTCATAATCAGCAGCGGCGAGGGCTCTCCCTGCGGGCGGCCGGGGGCTGGAGGGTGCCCCAAACCAGAACCACGACCCTCACGCTGGGCAGGACGGCAGGAAACTTTTCAGAGATCTCCAATCAGACTCTTTCTGCGGGAGTAGCCGAATTTACCACCGCTGAATCCCGATCACCGGTGACTGCACCGCTGAAGCATTTCCTTTATACCTTCTCCCGCTCCCGCGCCCCTCCCGTCTTCTGCGGGGTTCAGTCAACAAGCCGTCCCCCCGAGAGGCTTGAATGGGCTTGGGCGGCGCAGCCATCTCTCCAGCTGCAAACTGATGAGGAAGCCCGACCCACGAGGCTGAACTGTTTACATCACACCCAGCGAGGGCTTCCTGTCTTAAATTAATGGGAATACAAATAAGACAGGAAGAGAGTGTTTGCTTTTCTTAAAGGCGGGGGAGCCTCGCAGAGAGAGGGGGAATTCACCCCACATTTCATTGCATGAAGTGGCTGTTTTTCAGAACTTCACTGTATTTTATTCCATTTTTCCATTTTTAACACTTGTTGAAAAACGCTGCTGTGCCAAACCTCAGCCTTAAGGAACTTCTGCTCCAAACACATTTTCACCTGGCTTTGAAAAGGATCAGGTTGGAGCCCCCAGGAGGAGCTAGGGGTATGGAGACCTCCTGTGGTGGAATGGCCCAAGTCTCCACACACAGAATGGAGCCCTTGGCCTCCTGGGACTTGCAGACAGGCACCCCCACCCCCACCCCCTCCCTGGGGTTCATATGATCTTGCCCCCACCCTTATGTCTCTATGGTTCTCTTCCTGGGTATCCAGCAGCCCCTTTAAAATAAATGAGTTTTGCAACGGACAGGTCTTGTGGAATTTGAAGCAATTAATTATGAAACAAGAGGCAAAAGCGGGCTTCAGTCACTAGAACCTTGCTGCTGCTGGAATGGGTAATTAGAGGCTGGGAGGGGCCAAGCCATGTCAAGACATGCTGGAAATCCCCCCACTTTCAGAAGCAGCCCATGGAGCCCAGGAGAAATAATCATCATAATCACTAGTCCTGGAAATACCCCCCAGCTCCTTTATTCAGGTTGGCACAACAGTAACCAGGAGACAGAGCGGAATGCCAGGCAGTGAGTGGCATTCCTCCTTTAAAAGTGCTAGGAGGAAACGAAAGGGTAGGATACAGTGTAACTCCAGGAAGTGTGGGTATCGCAACTAACAAAGCAAGTTAGGCTCATGACTTGAGGAAAAGCTAAGTGTATCAGAATTCCCTAACAGAGAGTGTCTGGCTTACAAACACTATGAGGGGCTATGTTAGTGAGTGTTAGTTCCTCCCCACCCCTGGTTCCCTCTCTTGGGCCAAGGCTGGTAGTTCTGGTGGATTCCTTAGCATACTTCTATGTGGGATCTCCCTATTTGGTAAGTAAGTTTTAGGGGAACTAGGTTCAAATCAAATAATTTTCTAATAATAACTTCAGAAGAGCTCCTTTTCTTCCTTTCTGATTTCATTCTCCACTGACAGTTTCTTAATGCATCACTTACAACTTTCTCTGCTTCTTTAACATACAAAATTTATGTGCAGATCAGTGCTGCTTAAAGTAAATCTTTTAATTTTAAGGATAATACAAATAAATATTCCTCCTTCCCCCACCAACTTTGTTGTCCAAGCTCAGATTAGGGTATGTATGTGATGGGAATTAAAATTTGACCACATCTGTATAATACCTTAATTTCAGGAAAGTTTTTCAATGCATATGACATTCTCATCAGCAGGCCAGAAAGATACCATCTGCTGGGTCTTTTCCCTCACCGGGCTTCATTGCTGACTGAAAAAGAGATCAATGGCTCAGTAAACAAAGGGTGCTTAAAAAGTGGCCTCCAATTTTATCCTAGGTTTGTTTTAAATAATACCTAAAATCACTATGTGGAAACCCAGAGTTTACAAATAACATTACTTTGAGTGAGAACTGCTGATAGGTTAAGAGAATTCAAAGTGGCTTCAACATGTGAAGTAAATAGTTCATTACAAACAGTTTAAAGTTAGGTCAGCATGATGGCTGGTTACAAATGTGGTATTCTGAGGGGTGATGATCAAATGACAGGCACGAATGGGGCTTAATATCTAGATTGGAGAAAAACTGACAGGCATGAGGATCACAGCAGACCATGCATTTGATATGAATCTGCGTATTGCACTGATAAGAGATAGGTAACGCAACACAGGGTTGAGTTCACATTGGTGGGAGTTGGACATGTAAGGGAAGTGCCTCCCCCCATTTCTCCCATTCCCATAATAAAGAATTTGGCAGCAGACAGACTCTTATTAGGGTGGTATGTCCAGTCTGAGGCCCCCTTATTTTAAGGGAGATGTGGAGATACTGGAAAGGTTCCAAAGGAGAACCGAAATGATTAAAGAGACAGAAAATAAAACCTAGGAGGGAAGGTTAAAGGATTTGGAGTTGTTTAGTCTAGAGTGAAAAAGTGCCTAAAGGCAAACTTAACAGTCTTCTCCCATTTGAAGGGTTATTATAAAGAGGATACCCACCAGCTGTTCTTCATCTCTACAGAATACAGAAGAGGTAAGAGGCTGGAAATTCAACATTAAAATTTGGATCAGACATAAAGAAGATTTGCCTGAGGCTAATGGTAATTGACAATATTGATATCACTGCAATCTTCACCTACCAGACCCCATCTTAAGTGATAGTCTTGCGTGTTTAGGCAGCTATCAGGCTACAGAATGAACTAATTTCTTTCTCTTCTAAGGCTACAGTGTTCCTCTTTACTCCACTGCATATGGGAACAAAGATCTTGAGCATCCATGTTCCCTAATTGGTAAACAAGGGGCCACAGTAATGTAATGCTCCGTGCAAAGATATGCCCATGTCTCACCACACCTTGGCTTATTGGGATGGGTATCTCTAAGAATATGTCCAACTTTGGACATTGAATAGATGCTAAGCATATTGTATAGATTCACTCCTCTATATTGCTTCTATGTATAGGTAGCATTGCTTTTTGTTTAGTGGGCATACAAGTATTAGCTGCTGTTGCTGCTGCTAATGGTAATAATAGCTATGAATTTTTAAGCTCTTACTATAATTATGTTGGGCCCTATGCTAAGTACTTTATGTAGATTATCTGTCTCATTTATTTTTTGCAGTAGCTTGTGAAGTGGGAATAATTATTAGCCTTATTGTGGCACAAGGTAACTGAGTCACAACAAAGTTAAGTAACAGAGCTAGGAAATGTCGGGAGTCCTAATCCAAACCCATTTAGTCTGACTCAGAGGGGCGTGCTTAACTATTACACCACTGCCTCCCATCATTAAGTATTTTTAGCTCTTGGGAGGAAGGAAACATTGCAAAAAGAAGCACTTATGCTTGTTAGCCCAAACTGATTAAAAACCAAGCCTCGCACAGATTTACATCATTTGGGGAATGCAATCATTTTTACCCAGTGTAGCAGAGGCAGGAAGGACTGGTTTCTGATCAGAAGTGTACATTGTTCTCTCCCACAAAGGTGAAGAATCCAATCAAGGTTCACTTCGATTTAGCCATTCATCTATAATCTAACCTTGCATATAGCAGGTCTTCCATGACTGTTGAGTGAGTGAATATGAATGCATTACTGCTGTGATGCTCTATGGCAAACGGAGCTGAAATGAGTTTTCCCAGCATGCTGGTAGTCAAGGCTCTGGAGGGTCATTTCTATGGGCCTCTTATCAGTTGTCCCATGAGAAAGCATATGGATGGGTCACATATTTTCCCAATGTCAACTACTTTTAGATCAAGAAAAGATTTTTAATGGGGTTTATTGAGAGCTGTTGTATATCAACAATAGATGATTCATGAGTGAAACGAACATCAAACTGATTTTTAGAAAGGCAAACGAACCACACACAAACAAAAAAATTAAAAGCCTTGATCCAAATTGCTCCAAAGGACAGATATTTTCCCGTTAGGACAATTTATCCTGAATCTATAAACAGAGAAGGGCATAATTATCTAAGTGTTTGCTAAAAGATCTAAACCTTATGTAGCTATAAAAAGCTGGAAAGAGGAAGAAAGAGGAAATTCCCAGGAGAAAAATCCCAACCACATCCAGGGCCATCAGATCTCCATAAATACAAAGCCCCGCAGTGGCACCAAGTAAAGCACGAGAAGAAACCTCAGGATTTTAACACAAGCCACAGGAATAACTCTGAATTGTCTTAAAACTAAACAATGACAATTCTATCCAATAAGTTTTCAGTCGACACATGGGCACAGCGGTGACTTACTGGTATTCCAGACGTAGCTAATAAAAACATGATGCCCAGAATAAAAAAGGTATTCAGTAAATGTTGACTGAGTGGATGGAAGAGTGAATGAATGTCTGAACAGATGCCCAGGCTGCCTCGTTCCCTCTTTAAATCTCTTTTGGAAAGATGTCTTCAATGCTTTAAACCCAAAGCCCCCACAGAGGGCTGAATCACTTGACCATGGTCCTCTGGACACAGTTCAAGAAACCAAAGGCTGGCTTTCCACGCAATGATACATCTATGATCTTGCCATGAACACAGGAAGGGGGACTGCAGTACCTTTGGACGTTGATTCAAAAGCTCCCATTATTTACTGTATAGATTCTAAACTATTTGAAGTCCACCAAATCAAGTAGTAAGTAACCAACATCTATTGAGCACTTTCTGGTTGCTGGGTCTTATTCTAAGTGCTTTATGTATTAACTCATTAAATCCTTATTATAATCTTAAGAATTTGTACTATTATTATTTCATTTTATAGGCAATGAAAATGAGCCAAAAGATTACCTAATTAGCTTGTGGTCACACATCGAGTAAGTAGAGGAGCAGGATCTCAGATTCCATCTGGAACCAGTGCTGTGCTCTTAACTGCTACCCAAAGCTTCCTGTCCAGATCTTACCTCCTGCCAATCCTCGACACAAAACCACTATCCCAGTCAATGTGTTTACCCACAAATATTCAAAGAGCACTCTAATCTATGCAGAATGTGTTCCCTGACCTCCCTGGCCCACTGTCACCTCTCTGAGTACTTACATCACTTACGATCCAAGGAACCCAGCTGTAACTTACTAGACTCACATTGCATCTCCCCAACTAGATCTTAAGTTCCTTTGGGAACTCTGCAGTGTATGGTGGTCTAGGGATAAAGACCTTGATTTAAAGTCCAAATCCCATTAGTTAGTACTCATGGGACACTGAGTAAGTCATTTAACATTACCTACTTTCATATTCAAACCGTATTACTTAATGGTTTATCAGGGAGGGAAGATTAAATGAGAAAGTATATATGAACAATAACCACTGGCTATTTTTGCCCCTATAAGAGACACCTGGCAATGTCTGGAAATATTTCTGAGAGTCACATCTGTGGAGAGGGCAGCTACTGGCATCTAGTGGGTGGAGGCTAGTGGTGCTTTCCAACATTCACAGGCCTCCACAACAAAGGATTTTCCAGCCCAAAATGTCAATAGCAATGGTGCTGAGGTTGAGAAACCCTGCTGTAAGCTACTCAAAGTTTATTAAAAATATAAAGTTACTATTCCATTCCCTTTCCTTATTTTTTACAGTACTGTGCTTATGGTAGGTATTCAGTAAATCTTTGTTGAGTAACCAATGCATAAATGGGTAAGTGAATGTATCACTCCTAAAATACTTCACTAGTAAGCACCTAACCTGAGGGTATGGTCTAGTTACGGCAGGGGTTCCAGTGGGAGTTAGTTAACCTAGAACCAGAACCTTCAAATACCCATGCCCAGTGAAAGAAATTCTGAAATAAACCTAGTCTAATATGAGGGGCATGAGCCCAAGGAAAGTGATGTCAAAGTTGGTTTCAGGAGAGCTGAAGAACGTAAAAAAAGGCCAGCTCCTTCTCCTCATTGGTGGCTTCACAGGTGATTTGCTATTACCCTGCCAATGTTCCCTCATCTGATTCTATCCCTACTCCAAAGAAATATACAGTAACAGAGCCAGAGACCATGGGAGAAGGTGTTCAGTTTCTCATCCTTTGCCCACCACCCCTGCAACAACTACATAAAACCTGGAGCCTAACCAATGAACTTTCATCAAGACTGTGGATTTTAAAACATAGTGAAGCAAAAAGGACATTCAATCAATACTTGAAGCCTTCAGCAGGATCAGTAAGATTGGCTGCAAGAACTGGAAACCCAAGAACAACTGCTCACATTCCTGGCTGTAGCACAAATCACATTAACACAAACCAGAAAACCAAGAGACTGAGAGCAAGAGGGAGATGGAGAGAGAGAAAGAAGACAATTCTTTCCATCTCCCATTCTCTGGACTTGGTGGCAACATTTGCTTTCATTTCCATCTTCTGCAGTCAGAATACAAGAATGATTTTTGTGTAGCTGTATGTGAGAAAATTTAAGACTTAACTTTAGTCTCCAGTCATCTTTACACATCTCTGGGATGCATAATTACCTGAACTAAATTACTTGCCTAGAACCATGAGAAGAAGATAGGTTCTTTCTTGCCTTGGGCCCCTGAACAAGTCTGAGCTGGGATTGTTCCCCCCACTCTAGTCACCTTCACTGGATAATCCCTGCTCTCCTCTCTGGACTCAGCTTAGACATCACTTTGTCCAGGGCTCCCATCCTGACCTTCCCCTAGAATATATCTGGACCCTCCTTGGAGCTTCAGTAGCAACCCCACTGCTCATTCACTTGTCTGCTTACACTTTTAGACTGTAAACTCCTTTAGGGTAAGGGCATGTGGCCTTGTTTACCATTTTATTCTCTGGGCCTAGCACTGTGCCTGGCAAATATGGGTACCCAATGAATATCTGTTGAATGAATTTAGTATATAAATCAGGAGACTTCCAAATGCATCCATCCCTACAATGACTTACTGAGCACCTACTATGAACCAGGTACAGTATGAGGCACTGGGAAAATAACTTTTACTACCTTGATAATAACAACAACAAAAACATAAAAACATTCATAGCTAATGTTTATTGGACATGTACTATGTACCAGGTGTTGTGCCAAGCTAGTCTATGCATTCTCTTTAATCCTCTCCCTAAAAGTCCATGTGGCAGACACTATCATTATTCCCACCGTATGGGTAAAGAAAGATGCTGAGCCACTCTATGGACCTTAATGTGGAACAATATCTGACATTTAAGTTCTTTGTGGCTTATGATATGGGATTAACCCAAACCTACTAAAAAAGGTTACCTGTGAATTCATTCACGAGACTTGCCAATGTCTGTCCCCTTGCCTGCAAAGTCTCTATCCACTCTTCATATTGTCTGAAACTTATTTTAAAATATTTTGACTTAATCTATCAAGTGATGCAACTATAATCTGCACTCTAGAGACTGTGAGCTAATGTTTGAAGGACAATTATCAGAGCAGTGTACACATAAAATATCATTATCTAAATCTGCAGAAGTTATCAAACAAAGAGATAGATAAGTTGGTTAGAGAGGCTCATACAGCCACCCTGCCTTGACTGCTAAGCTCTAAGAATCCAGGGGGCCAGCTCCTTAACACCTCTGAGTGGTGCTTCAGCTGTGGAACCCCGTAAGTCTGGGGTGCCTCCAGTTAAGGGAGGATTTCGTCACCGGGACCGACAAAGTCATGTGATTCTTCCCACAGAGTACTGCGGCATGCCCTTCAGTGTACCTGCTGGGAAGGGGCTCATCGGGGCGCCTGCCAGAGCAATTGGTAGGGATGCCAAAGCACTTATACAAGCAGATCGAGGGACTATTTCTGTGTGTGCTTCCCAACACCTGCTCTGTGCATGGCCGGAGTCAAGGACTTGTTTTCGTGGTGACCCACCACCTGGCAGTGAGGTTGTCAGACCGGAGATGTGAGGTTACTCAACCTCTGCTCCTAACTGGAGGCTACTGATGTTTAACAGAGGAACCCGGCAACTGCCAGCAGCCAATTGCCTCAGGCAAGGCTACACCACCCTCTTCCCGACCTCCGTCCCTTGGCCGATGCCCATTCTTTCAGCACCAAACTCAAAAATCTCCTCGGCTGCAAAGGCTTCTTGAGGAATCGCCTCGCCTCGGAGCTCGGAGGAATCTAGTTGCTGACATGGCTGCCTGCATGGGGCTGGGATCCTTCTGATAAACCTGGCTGCCAAGATAACCTGGGCAAATCTCTTCCTACGCCCTGAAAAGGCCTAATTTAGCAAATTAGTTAATTAGAGAATATGATATATTGAGCCAGGGGCCACACTAGGTGCTGGGGAAACACTGATGAGCAGTGCTAACAGTGGGCCCAGTGAGTTTGGGGACTGCGGTGGGACAAAGAGAGCACCAGGCAGTTACCTCCAGGGCCGCATGGGGTAACTGCTCAGTCTAGGCGCTAGGAGAAGCCCATCGCGGCACCTAGCTACTGGGAAGGTCAGGGAAGACTTCCAGAAGCGACCGTGAGCTGAGCCCTGAGGACGAGCAAGGTGAAGAAAAGGTCCCCGGAAGTGGAAATGGCAGAGCGAGACCGGATGCCATGTTCTGAGGACACAGTCTCAATCTGGCCGCAAGTTTGGTCAGCACTGGCTGCTGTGAGGAGAGTAGAAAATGGGACAGAGGTCAGGCTTTGTGATACAGTGTTTGCGACTCATTATTGAAGGGCTTTTAGCAGAGGAGTGGCCTGAACAGATTTCCATGTCAGAATGACCACACCGGCTCCAGGGAGAATATCCCGGAGGCCAGCTGGGCAGAGGTCGAGAGAGGCGTGAGGAAGCCGTCAGATGAATCCGGGCAAAACAAGGCGGCACCTGGCTCGGGGGAGGCACGGTGGGCCCGCACTTGCCCTGAGTCTCTGACGGGGTCGCTGTGAGCCCGCACGTTCCCTCAGTCTCTGATAGAACTCCAGCACTGCTCTGTTCACAGGCTTTGTCCTTCTGACAGCCTGAATTCCTTGGAGGCAGAAATGAGAATTTACCTATTTCTGGAGCTTCAGTGCCTACAGGTGATAAAGCCTTTAGTACAGGGTTGTGGATGCATCCCTAGCAACAGAATTCCTCTGGCAAAGAATGATTTCCTTTTGCTGGATTCCTCATCACCAGACCCCCACCCACCCCTTTCCACATCCTTTCTGCCATTGCTCCCTGCAAAAATCTCTTCAGCAACCTCTGTACCCATTTACATTCAATTGTTCCAAGATGTAAGGAGGCTTCTGTTTCCCTTCATCAAGCACAGCCTTTGATTCCAGTCTTCATGGCCCCTAAACATCTCACACTGCCCTGTCCACTATGGCCTAGCTCCTCTGTGCTCCACGTAGCCCACACTTCACACAGCTCCCACGTAAAGCCTCCCTCCCCTACCACCTTCCTAGGGGTGACCTCACTTTTGTGGAGCAGCTACTCCCCTGCATCTGATATCCTTCAGCCATCTCATTATTTAAGTGAAAAAACAAAAGTCTCACCATCTGCGAGAAGCATTCATGAACTCCATCTACCCGGCATAGAACTCTATCCAACTGTAATGAATATGTATTACTGTTCTTTCTTCGAGGACATATCCCAGAATATTACTGATTCACGTCCTTGTCTCTACCTCCCTTGCCTGCACTGTGTACTCAAGCTCCTGCTCCATTCTCCACTTGCTCTGTTCCCTGGACTGAAGAACCTAGTTCCAGCCCACAGAAGTCTTCACTTTGACCTGTCCCTGAGAACTGGGACTTGGCCAGGATGAATTGAGAAGCGCTTAATCCATTACAGCCACTGACCCGTATCTCAGCTCTGCCAGTGGGCTTTGTAACAGAGAGCACTATGTTACCCAGGAGGGCCTTCATGGACTCTGAAGGAGAGAGAAAGCTGGACGGTATCCTAGAGACTCTTCCATTCTCCCGAGGCCTGCATCCACCAGGGGCTGGTGCCCTTCCTTCCACAGGTTTATACAAATGTTGCCCGAAGAAAATACAGTGACCCAGTTTAATTGGAATTTTAGGTGAAAAGTGAATACTTCTTCTAAGTATGTCTCAAATAGTGTGTGAGATTTTTTATTCGCTAACTCTGACAACCCTAGTTTGTATTTGCTACTCAGCTTTTGTAAAAATAACGGTTACACTCATTAATAGGTGAATAATTATACAGAAAAAATATATATACATTGCTAAAACTTGGAGCCTTAGAAAATATCCTTCGTGTTGTCCATTTCTCACTCTGATAGATATCTCCTTACAAGGATAGGGTTTTAATCATCTTTTTTACGGCTCACTTGAAGTCCCTCACCTCTGCCCAACCTTTCTCACTTGGTTTGTAATTCTCTTCCCACGATCACTCTTTGCATCATTAAGTTCAACCACTTTGACCTTTCTTCTCTTCCCAAGCAATTATCATTCAATTCAGTGCTTCACCTTGACTTGCTCTGTCTTATGATGATGCATCAAAACATCTCCTCTTTACAAGCCAGTGAACCACATCAAGGAAACACTGAGTGGCCAGTAAGTAGTCCCTCAATTCTTCCAAATTTACCTCAAGGATCTGGTTCCTCTTTCTGATGGCCCTGTGCTCTCCAACTCTAGGAAATCCTTCAAAAAAAGCAATTTCAAAACCCCAACCCTAGTTCTAATCTGGTCCACCATTGCTCTCCATCAGTTGGAGAAGATCCTAGTTGGGAAAAGCAAAGGAGGAGATAAAACTTTGAACAATGTTCTCACAAAGGAAAAGACTGGATTCCTCTTTGGGTCCCAGGGGCCTTCTCAACCATGCTGTTTACAAGTAGTACCATGCAAAGGGTGTGCCTAGTATCACCCCAAGGAGTAGAGAGCTAACCCATTTATAAGTGCATGTCTTGGGAAGAAAGGGCATGAAGGGGAATTAACCCTACAATTACTTTCCAGTTTTCTAAGAATAACTGGGATTGCAAGTGAGAGACTTAAGCCTTAGAGAGGGCCCCGGGATAGGAGGCAAGATGTGACAAGATATAGGTGGACTGAGTGGGAAGGAAGGAAGGACATCAGTAAGATCAAGAAAGAGTTGTTAATATATCAGAGGGGGAGAACACCATTTTGAATAACTAGAGATACAAAGAACAGTTAAAAACAGCCATGGTGGTAGAAGGATAAAGAATGTCATTGCTATTTCAAACTTCTATCATGTTAGTATTATTAACACATTCATCTGACTATTACTTCATTCCCTATGAGAAAAGTGAGCCAGATAATTATTATGGTAAGAATTTGTGATGAGAAGGATGTAGGAACTTCCAGACACCCATGTTTCCTTACTTCTGTTCCAGAGTACCTTCCTTGCCCAGCAGATAATTGTTGCTCTATTAGAAAGCAACTGGACCCTGGCCAGGAAGCTGCTTTTCAGACTCACCCCAGTATCTCCAGAAGGACGTGCTGGGGTTTGGGACTGGGCTGTGTTGGGGTGAGTGGCCCAGTGGGAAGAGGGAGGCCTGCATTTGGATCTCGACTCTTCTTTGCCAGCCTGGATTCTCTTGTCTACTCCCCCGTCACCTAAAAGTTTGGGTTCAATTAGCTCTGACTTGTGGGTAAAAGATTGAGTTCTAAATCTTAAATGTGCTCATGATTTGAGCACCAACATTAATTCAAAGATTTTCCAATCGTTTACTCTAACACCACGAATGAGTTCTTAACATTTGTTTTGTTCTACTGCATTTTCCCTTTTCATGCCTGTTTATAACCTTTCTCTGCTCTGGTCATTACTAAGGATAAAATGATGAAGGAACACCAAAGCAAACATTCATCTTACTCTTTGCTTTGAACTCTGAAGGCTTCTCCAAGGAGAAGTCCAATGATAAATTAAGACTCAGTAGCCCCAGTAAACAGCACTGGTTTGCAAGGACGACCTCTAAAGGAAATTGAGAGCAAATCGAAGGAACTCAAACATGATGACCTTTTCCTGTTTTTCCGCTGTTGGCAACAAGGCAGGAGGAGCATGAGTGAGCTGTGTGTCCCCCAGGGCTGGAGCCCCAGTGTCTTCCTGGTGAAAGCTCCTAGGGGTCCCCCAGGTCATAGGATCTGAGGGAGGAGGGAGGTGTGCTGAGGAGCTGAGAGGGAGCTGAGGGGGCAGAGGCCATGCCCTCCCTTCCATCCCATTAAAGAGTGCCTGTACAATGAGGGTGAGAGGCTCTCACGGGAGCAAATGGTTTGGAGTTCAACTAAGCAAGGTGTCCAGGTTGTGTTCATAGACCTGACCTGGGAATGTCAGACCTGGAATTATTTGGACCTAATGATCAAAGCAGTGGGATCCAGTTAAACAGTCTACATTAAGGCTGTTGCTTCTCTGTCAGGAGAAAGGCCCAAAAGTCAGCAAGGCAGCGGCCCAAAAAGAAACACACAAGTGGGGGGCAGCCAGGACCTGCAGGAATGTGTAAGGATGAGCTGGGACCCAAGAGAATGGGCAGGGACTTATCTCCCCTGCCTCAGCCTCCAACTTTGTGTTTTGCTGAGCTGCAGCCAGACCTGTCCTTCACCATGGAGCTGAACATGCTTCCACCCCAGGCGCCAGGGCAGCTGAAGGAGGAGACTGGGGGCCAGAGGAGCTGTAGGCCCTGCTGCCACCCCAGGAGCTGCAGGCCTTGCCTCAGCCTGGGTGGAGGCGCTGAGCGAGGAGCCCCAGAAGGGGCTGGGACATTGCAGGTCCGGCTGCTGCCTCTCTCCAAAAAGGTGCAGTATCAGAGAATGGTGCCCACTGCCCCCGCCTGACCTTCTGAGCACACACAGAAATACAGCTGCTGCTCTGGTTACGCATTCCAAATCTCACCACAAGGCCCCCAGTGGCCCACAATAACCCCTAACTGTGCAAGGAAATTGGGGGAAACTGTAGCCATAGCTACAGTTAAGTCAACCCAAAGCAAATCCACCACTGCCTCCATGTGACACTCAGGTTCTCTGGGCATCGGCCCCACCACGAGGCCCTAAACATTTTATCTCTAGCATGGGACATAGCGCAGGGGTTGGCACTCCTTTTTTGTAAAGGGCCAGAGAGTACATATCTTACACTGTGCCGGCCCCATGTAGTCTTTGTCTCATTCTCTTTAGGACAGTTAAACAAGGTAAAATCCCTTCTCAGCTGGCAGGCAGGAGTTTGCTGTTCCCCAGGAAGATGGCCTAGCCTGGGCACCTGGAGGTCCAGGCTGCTTCTCCTGGCTCCACCATCAATGCCCCCAGGACCTAGGCAGACTCACTTCGCCTAGTGGGCTTGGACCTTCTCCGCTGTAAAATGAATGTTTTGGACTAGTTCATCATCAAGAATGCACACCAAAGACATAGTGAATCTGAATTTTGAGGGGAGGAGTTCAGGCATATGAATTCTGTTAGAAAATTCAGTATAGATTCTGATTATAGTATAGATTATTATTATTACAATATAGATTCTTATTTTGGGGAATTAGCTCAAGTATTCCTTTCTTTCAAAATTGAATATACATGATACATTTTAATAATCCTGGATAGACTAGATACCTTTTTCTAAATGGAATTTCTAGAAGTGATCAGAAAAGCCTTTGCCTAGCCCTCCACTTTTGTCATTTTAGCACTGGCTTGGTAGAGAAGGTTTAAGAGAAAGAAGAATTTAGGCTGAGCTGGAGAAATATTGTTGCAAATATCATATTTGTTTTTGCAAAAATCATAAAATTATTACCTGTTTATAGAGAGAAGACTGAAACAAGCTTACACAAATACCAGCACCGGCATGCTATATTTTGTAAGGACACATTTCAATCTATTTCAAAACATACAAGTCAGACTGTAAACTGGGAACACAGATACAGAATGCCTTTTTGGAAACAGCAAATTAAAAAGCACATAACATATAATATTTCTATTTATTTTTAGGTGAACAGTTATGGAAATTCCAAATCTGGATCCACCGGGGTGTAAGACTACATTCTCCCTGACTGATGCTTCTGCCAGAAATAATAGGACTGATTCAGGGCCAGTGACAGAAGATACACGAACCCAGGACTTCCATTTTAAGAAGGAACATTTACTTTATTCAGCAAACATTCTCTGAGCTTTCATTAAGTGTTCAGTACTGTACTAGTCAGGAATGCCAACCCAAACCAGGACTGGGAAGCTCTGGTTTTTCCAGTGCAAGTGATGAAATATTAAACATCAGCTTTAGAAATCACTCAAGGAGAAGATGAGCTAGTTTCTGTAACTGTTCCTAGATGAACTCTTACCACTTGGTCAGTAATACAGGATCGATCTCTGGGCTAAAAGATAAATTGTTAGGAAGATTACATAGAGCAGCACAGAGAAGAAAGGTGTAGATGATACTTGAGGGACAACAACTTGCCACAGTCTCACATTCTAACACCAGCTCAGTGACACCCACACATTGGTAACCACCATTCTGTTGCATCACCTTTGAATTGTGCGCATGGGAAGAAGTCAAACATAGAAGGGGTCTGAATTGTTTTGCTCTACATCATAACACACTGAGTATTCTTTCTTTGTTTCAAAAACAGCTGAGAGTTGAGTCCACCTGGGTGGATCTTCAAACTTATGAAATACCAACAGACATATCTGAAAAGCAGATATTCCTGAAGATTTTAGGTTTCTTTCTTTCTTTTCAATCACTCCTTCCTTAGGGTAACTAATAGTAGAATGAAATAAATCTCTTGAAGATATATCTCCCAGTTTCTTGACTTTTTTTTCTTTCAAAAGTTGAGGTCACCCACCACTTTTTAGGTATGTTCATCAAAATGAAAAAATTACCAGGGATGAGTACCACAAAATGTTCTGAGGAGCAGAAAGACGTGAACAAAGATTTCACCATTAAGCTACAGCTTAGAGCCATTTCTCTACCTTCTGTTTCTGTTGCATAGTTCGAAATAATCTTTGGAGGGTGTTCATAAATTCAAGAAACTTTTTTTCCCATTTCATCTTTAAGCTAATGTCTTGTTGTCATGACATCTGCCATGTTAAATTCAACAGGCCCTTTTTAAGCAGAAGCTTTTTATTAATTTCTTTGACTAAAAAGGTATTTAGTTTAAAATGGAAAAGTATAAGCACGTCCTATTCCATATCTTCAAGTCTGGTGACTGGCGGTGAACTAGCACCGGTGGGTGCGCAAGGGATGACACTCTCCAGCTGGGCATATTCTTCTCCAGACCTGGAGATGCCTAGAGGGGAGTCAAGGGGTAGAGGGAACCTTTCTCAGGTGTTTCCTCCTCTTGATGACAAAACCTCACTCAGCTTCTGGTGACTCATGCCTCCAGAACTGTGAGAAAATAAACTTCTCTTCTTTAAGCCATCCAGTCTCTGGTGTTTGGAAGTCCCAGCAAATGAATGCACTTTTTAAGGCTGAATAATATTCCACTTTATGTATATATCACATTTTGTTTATCCATTTATTTGTCAATGAACATCTGGGTTGTTTCCACCTCTTAGCTATTTGAAATAATGTTGCTATAAACATGGATGTACAAATACCTGTTTGAGTTCCTGCTTTCACTCATTTCAGGCAAATACCTTAGAAGTAGAATTGCTGGGTATAAACTTAATCTATTTAGTTTAAGGTAATTAACCTATAAATCTATAAAATTAATCTATTTTTTGAGGCACCACCATACTGTTTTGTACCTTTAATTTTCCTCACCACTCATGGCAAAAATTTGTACAGGAGATGACAAACAATGTATATGTATATATATTGGTTTGTATTCTGGAAAATTTTACCTCTGTTCTCTTTTGAAGTGCTTTTCTACTAAGATGAAAATTTCTTTACAAAGATGGAATTGGTTTTTAATCATTCTTACTAGTTATTTCAAGTCCTTGGCACTCAGCTTACAGGTTTTCCAACCCCTTGGTTATTCTTTGTAACATTAAGTTCAAACACTTTAACCCCTTCTCACTTCTCAATTACTCTTAAATGTCCACATCACTGTGACATACTGCACCTTGTTTCATTTTCCATCAGAACATCTCCTTTTCTACTGGCTAATGATCCATGATAACGAAAACACTGAAAGGGAGCTGGGTTCCCACACCTCATAAATTGCCCAAAGGAGACCTTCATCTTCCTTGCTTTCCCACCGGGGAATTCTTGAAGAAGAGCATCTTTGGAATGTAAACACTGAGTCTGATCTGTGCCACGATGGCACTACATTAGCTGAAGAAGCCTTGGTCAGGACAAGCAGAGGTGTGCATGGAAGGATAATGCTTCTCCCAAAGGTCTCTGAGGAACTGCCCCTCTATCGGCACAAATCAGAACATTTAGACATCATGCAAAAATCCCCTGGGAACCCAACTAACTTTATCCTGAAGAGATTCTAGCTTTCTACATTCATGTGGATGATCAAGTGTGTCTGCAAGTCTTTGAAAAAGAGATAGCAGAGAATTACAGCTAATATGCCAGGTCCTTGTTTAGTGGTAGGAGAATGGTTGTGAAGACAGAAGTCTTTTGGAAGGCAGGACGAGCTTGACAGAGATAAGTGGGTATCCCAAGTATGCTAATTAATAATAGAGTTGGAAAATTAAAAAATAAATTCAGATCGTGAGGTTCTGGGAAGATGGCGGCCTGAGCAGGGCAGCAGAAATCTCCTCCTAATACCATATAAATCTATGAAAATACAGCAAATACAACTACTCCTAAAAGAGAGACCAGAATTTACAGGACAGCACACAGCCTGCATCTGCACCTGAGAGGACTCGGCACCCTGCGAGGCGGGTAAGATACGGAGCCGCGACCCGGTGGGACCCGAGTACTCCCCCACTCCAGTGCACCGGCAGGAGGAGAGGATTCAGAGGCGGGAGGGAGTGGAAGAACAGGCCCGCGAAATAACCAGCCCCGGTGATCTGCGCTGGGAGCACTGACACACATCGCGCGGTGTAGCGGAGATGGGAGAGGCAGAAGGTGCAGGTTTTGAGCTGGGAACACGCCCGGGTCTGTGCAGCCGGTGCCCTGGGACAAGAGAAAAGTGCTCACGGTTTTTAACGGTCTTGGAGAGGCGGGGGACCCAGCGAGGGAACACGATCGCCCCGGCACACTCAGCCCAGCGGGCTGGGAGTCCTGAGGAATTTCAGACCCTTTGGCTGGCGACTGGGAAAAGGTAGCCACACTGAAACTTTACACAGAGAACAACAGCCTCCCATTCATTCCCGCCCCAGCCAGAGCTACAAAAAATAAATTCAATGAGCAAAATAAAGATGCCATTAGATAAATTTCTTTTTATAAATAGCAACTTATAATACTCATAATATAAATTTGTATTTATTTTCTATTAAATCTGTAATAAATTTATAGTTATAAAATATAATGTATAATTTACAATAAATCTATAATTTATAAGAAATGCTGTGGTATTTTTTTAAAGCAACCCAACTAAGAATTTTGAGCAAATAGGGTAAAACAGAGTTGGAAAAACCATCATGGTACTGGTCAGGAATATTAGCTTGTGACAAACAATACCACTTTACTTTGGTTAAGCGGTAGGGGCGTGGGGGCGCTGTGTAATCACTGGAAAGTGGTATGAGGGAGAGTTCTGTGGTGCTAGTAAAGTTCTGCTGCTTGATGCAGGTGATGGTTAATATAAACATTTACTAGCTGAACTCTTATGAATTGTGCTGTTTTCTTTATGTATGTCATACTTCAAAAGAAAAGTTTACTAGAGGAAGCACTTTTGTAATGATAGAATGATGACCTCCAAAAATTTGTGAATGCAAAATAAAAGCAATAAGAACACTGGGAAAATTATCAAAAGCAAATTTTTAGAACTCTGTAAATTAAAGCCTTGAAGCAGCCTAAGAAGCACTATTCAAAAAAAAAGAAAGAAACCACACACACAAAAAGCTGGATCTCAGTAAGCACAGTGAGCCTTGTGACATTTAAACTTACACTATTAACACCCTTTTCTCCCCAATTTCACAGAGCCTTGAAAACCAACAGCCTCATAACTGTGGTAGCTATGAAACAAGCAGCCTGTCACTAGGCAGAACAAGTTTGGAGGTCCTCAAGAGCCCTATATGCAGAGAACTGTCAGTATTTGACCTGTCAGTTCTCCCAAGAGCTCCATTTAAATATCTTTATTGGATTTGATTCAGAGCTGACTCTGCAAGTATAGCCCTGTTCCTCAGTCATTTGTCAAAAACAAATCATTGACAATTGTTTAACATCTGTGGCTGCCTGAGAAAATAATCTGCGAATCATATATTTGAAAAGGGACTTGTAGCTAGACTATATTAAGAACTCTTACCACTCAACACCACCAAATAAGGGCAACTGACAAAATTTAAAAATGGACGAGGATTTAAATAAACATTTTTCATACAAATGGTCAAAAGCACATGAAAAGGTGTTCAACATCATTAGTCATCAGGAAATGCAAATCAAAACCACAGTGAAATACCACTTCACACACATTAGGACGGCTATAATAACAAAGGCAGATAATAACAATGGTGAGAATGTGGAAAAATTAGAACACTCTTACAGTGCTGGCAGGAAAGTAAAATGGTATAGCCTTTTGGAACACAGTTTGACAGTTCCTCAAAAAGCTACACATATGTTACCATATTACCATCAATTCCATTACTAGGCATACACCCAAGAGAATGAAAAACATGTGACCACAAGAAAACTTGCACACCAATTTCACAGCACCATTATTTATGATAGCCAAAAAGTGGAAATGACCCAAATGTTCATCAATTGACGAAGTTAAACAAATGTGGTATATTCATACAATGGAATGCTATTTGGCAATAAAAACAAGTGAACCTCTGAAGATGCTGGAACATAGGTGAACATTGAAAAGCATTATGTTAAATGAGAAAAGACAGTCACAAAAGACCACAACTGAGGAACACTTCCAGGAAGATGGCATGAGCAGGGGGGCGGAAATCTCCTCCCAAAACCAAATATATTTATGAAAATACAACAAATACAACTATTCCTAAAAGAGAGACCAGAAGATACAGGATGATACCCAGCCTGCAGCTACACCTGAGAGGACTCGGCACCTCGTGAGGCGGGTAAGATACGGAGCCGCGTCCCGGTGGGACCCGAGCACTCCCCCACCACAGCGCACCGGCGGGAGGAGAGGATTCAGAGCCAGGAGGGAGTGGAAGCACAGGCCCACCAAATAACCAGTCCGGGTGATCTGCGTTGGGAGCACTGACACACTGTGCGCGGTGTATCGGAGATTGGAGAGACAGAGGTGCAGGCTCCAAGATGGCAGGTCCACTCAGCCGGTTCCCCGGGACAAAAGAAAAGCATGCGCTTTTTTAGGGGTCTTAAAGAGACAGGGGCCCAGCAGAGGAGCAGGATCATCCCAGCGCACTGAGCCAAGCAGGCCGGGAGTCCTGGGGAATTTCGGTTCCTTGGACTGCGGCTGGGAAAAGCAGTCACACCAAGACTTTCCACAGAAATCAGCAGCCTCCCATTTGTTCCCTTCCCGGCCAGAGTCACAAAGGGCCTGGCAGAGCGGTGTGGCTGCGGAATAGTGGAGCAGCAGCGCCACCTACAGGATCCTCACAGAAACTACACCTGGCAGACGTTTTTTTGTTTTTGTTTTTGTTTTTCTCTATTGTCCCTTTCTTCTTTTTTCTTTTTCTGACCACTTCTATCGCCAAGAAAAGACAGAGGAATATGGTACAAACAAAGCTTACCAAGACAACCCCAGACCAGACTACCCCCAGAGAGGGAGCCTGATGGGATGGGCATGCACAATCTTCCTGAAAAAGAATTCCAAATAAAAGTCATAACCATACTGATAGATCTACAGAGAAATATGCAAGAGCTAAGGGAGGAAGTGAGGGAAGTGAGGAAAGACAATGCAGAGATGAGACAAGCGATTGACGGGCTTAGCAACAGACCAGATGAGATGCAAGAGACTGCTAATGGAATAGAAATCAGAGAACAGGAATACAGAGAAGCTGAGGCAGAAAGATATAAAAGGATCTCTAGGAATGAAAGAATATTAAGAGAACTGTGTGACCAATCCGAACGGAACAGTATTCGCATTATAGGAGTACAAGAGGAAGAAAAGAGAGAAAAAGGGATAGAAAGTGTCTTTGAAGAAATAATTGCTGAAAACTTCCCCAAGCTGGGGAAGGAAATAGTCTCTAAAATCATGGAAGCCTACAGATCTCCCAACAAAGGGACCCAAGGAAGACAACACCAAGACACATAATAATTAAAATGGCAAAGATCAAAGGTAAGGACAGAGTATTAAAGGCAGCTAGAGAGAGAAAAAATATCACCTACAAAGGAAAATCCATCAGACTATCATTGGACTTCTCAACAGAAACCTTACAGGCCAGAAGAGAATGGCATGATATATTTAACGTAATGAAACAGAAGGGCTTCGAACCAAGAATATTGTATCCAACATGATTATCATTTAAATTTGAAGGAGGGATTAAACAATTTCCAGACAAGAGAAAGCTGAGGGAATTTGCCTCCCATACACCACCTCTTCAGGATATCTTAAAGGGACTGCTCTAGAGGGAAGCACTCCTAAGGCTAAAAAGAGGTCACCAGAGAAAATAAAATCATAGCAATGAAAGCAGACCATCCAAATACAAACTAAAGGCAAGGAATAAAAGACCTAGTATATAAAGAATGGAGGAGGAAGAATAAGAAGGGAGAGAAATAAAGAAACATCAGACGGTGTTTACAATAACTTAACAAGAAAGTTAAGTTAGATTGTTAGATAGTAAAGAAGCAACCCTTGAACCTTTGGTAACCACGAATCTAAAGCCAGCAATGGCAATAAGAACATATCTATCAATAATCACCCTAAATGTAAATGGACTAAATGCACCAATCAAAAGACACAGAGTTACTGAATGGATAAAAAAGCAAGACCCATCTATATGCTGCTTACAGGATACTCACCTCAAATACAAAGATATACATAGACTAAAGGTGAAGGGATGGAAAAAGATATTTCATGCAAGCAACAAGGATTAAAAAGTAGGTGTTGCAGTACTTGTATCAGACAAAATAGACTTCAAAACAAAGAAAGTAGCAAGAGATAAAGAAGGACATTACATACTGATAAAGGGGTCAGTCCAACAAGAGGATATAACCATTTTAAATATATATGCACCCAACACAGGAGTGTCAGCATATGTGAAACAAATACTAACAGAATTGAAGGAGGAAATCGAAGGCAATGCAGTCATCTTAGGAGAGTTCAACACACTCCAAAGGACAGATCAACCAGACAGAAAATAAGTAAAGACACAGCGGCACTGAACAACACACTAGAACAGATGGACCTAACAGACATCTACAGAACTCTACACCCAAAAGCAACAGGATACACATTCTTCTCAAGTGCACATGGAACATTTTCCAGAATAGACCACATACTAGGCCACAAAAAGAACCTCAGTAAATTAAAAAATGTTGAAATTCTACCAACCAACTTCTCAGATCACAAAGGTATAAAGCTAGAAATAAATTGTACAAAGAAAACAAAAAGGCTCACAAACACATGGAGACTTAACAGTACGCTCCTAAATAATCAATGGATAAATGACCAGATTAAAACAGAGATCAAACAATATATGGAGACTAATGACAACAACAACACAAAGCCACAACTTCTGTGGGACGCAGCAAAGGCAGTGATAAGAAGAAAGTATATTGCAATCCAGGCTTATTTAAAGAAGGAAGAACATTCCCAAAGGAATAGTCTAAATACACAATTATTGAAATTGGAAAAAGAAGAACAAATGAGGCCCAAAGTCACCAGAAGGAGGGACATAATAAAGATCAGAGAAGAAATAAATAAACTTGAGAAGAATAAAACAATAGAAAAAATCAATGAAACCAAGAGCTGGTTCTTTGAAAAAATAAACAAAATAGATAAACCCCTAGCCAAACTCATTAAGAGAAAAAGAGAATCTACACACATAAACAGAATCAGAAATGAGAAAGGAAAAATCACGATGGACTCCACAGAAATACAAAGAATTATAAGAGATTATTATGAGAATCTATATGTTAACAAGCAGGAAAACCTAGAAGAAATGGACAACGTCTTAGAAAAACACAACCTTCCAAGACTGACCAAGTAAGAAATAGAAAAACTAAAAAGACCATTCACGAGCAATGAAATTGAAGCGGTAATCAAAAAACTACTCAAGAACAAAACCCCCGGACCAGATCAATTCACCTCTGAATTCTACCAGACATACAGAGAAGAAATAACACCCATTCTCCTTAAAGTTTTCCAGAAAATAGAAGAGGAGGGAATACTTCCAAACTCATTCTATGTTGCCAGCATCACTCTAATACCAAAACCGGGCAAAGACCTCACCAAAAAGAAAATTATAGACCAATATCCCTGATGAACGTAGATGCAAAAATACTCAACAAAATATTAGCAAACCGAATTCAAAAATACATCAAGAGGATCATACACCAGGATCAAGTGGGATTCATTCCAGGGATGCAAGGATGGTACTACATTCGAAAATCCATCAACATCATCCACCACATCAACAAAAAGAACAAAAACCATATGGTCATCTCCATAGACGCTGAAAAAGCATTTGACAAAATTCAGCATCCATTCCTGATTAAAACTCTCAACAAAATGGGTATAGAGGGCAAGTACCTCCACATCATAAAGGCTATATATGACAAACCCACAGCAAACATCATACTTAACAGTGAGAAGCTGAAAGCTTTTCATCTAAGATTGGGAACAAGACAGGGATGCCCACTCTCTCCACTGTTATCCAACATAGTACTGGAGGTCCTAGCCACAGCAATCAGACAAAACAAAGAAATACAGGCATCCAGGCATTGGTAAAGAAGAAGTCAAATTGTCACTATTTGCAGATGACATGATATTGTACATAAAAAACCCTAAAGACTCCACTCCAAAACTACTAGAACTAATACCTGAATTCAGCAAAGTTGCAGGATACAAAATTAACAAGAAATACCTTGGCTAGGAAGAATAAATATTGTCAAAATGGCTATACTACCTAAAGCAATCTACAGATTCAATGCAATCCCTATCAAAATACCAACAGCTTTCTTCAATGAACTGGAACAAATAATTCTAAAATTCATATGGAACCACAGGAACCACAAAAGACCCTGAATAGCCAAAGCAATCCTGAGAAGGAGGAATAAAACATGGGGAATTATGCTCCCTGACTTCAAGCTCTACTACAAAGCCACAGTAATCAAGATAATTTGGTTGGCACAAAAACAGACCCACAGACCAGTGGAACAGAATAGAAAATCCAAACATTAACCTAAACATATACAGTCGATTAATATATGATAAAGGAACCTTGGATATACAATGGGGAGATGACAGCCTCTTCAGCAGCTGGTGTTGGCAAAACTGGACAGCTACATGTAAGAGAATGAAACTGGAGTACTGTCTAACCCCATACACAAAAGTAAACTCAAAATGGATCAAAGACCTGAATGTAAGTCATGAAACCATAAAACTTAGAAAAAAACATAGGCAAAAATCTCTTGGACATAAACATGAGTGTCTTCTTCATGAACATATCTCCCCGGGCAAGGGAAACAAAAGCAAAAATGAACAAGTGGTACTATACCACACTAAAAAGCTTCTGTACAGCAAAGGACACCATCAGAATAAAAAGACATCCTACAGTATGGGAGAATATATTCATAAATGACGTACCCAATAAGGGGTTGACATTCAAAATATATAAAGAACTCATGCACCTCAACAAACAAAAACCAAATAATCCAATTAAGAAATGGGCAGAGGACATGAATAGACACTTCTCCAAAGAAGAAATTCAGATGGCCAACAGGCACATGAAAAGATGCTCCACATCGCTAATCATCAGGGAAATGCAGATTAAAACCACAATGAGATATCACCTCACACCAGTGAGGATGGCCAACATCCAAAACACAAACAAAAATGTTGGCGAGGATGTGGAGAAAAGGGAACCCTCCTACACTGCTGGTGGGACTGCAAATTAGTTCAACCATTGTGGAAAGCAGTATGGAGGTTCCTCAAAAAACTCAAAATAGAAATACCATTTTACCCAGGAATCCCACTCCTAGGAATTTACCCTAAGAATGCAGCAGCCCAGTTTGAAAAAGACAGATGCACCCCTATGTTTATCGCAGCACTATTTACAATAGCCAAGAAATGGAAGCAACCTAAGTGTCCATCAGTAGATGAATGGATAAAGAAGAAGTGGTACATATACACAATGGAATATTATTCAGCCATAAGAAGAAAACAAATCCTACCATTTGCAACAACATGGATGAGCTAGAAGGTATTATGTTTAGTGAAATAAGCCAAGTGGAAAAGACAACTATCAAATGATCTCACTCATATGTAGAGTATAAGAACAAAGAAAAAAAACTGAAGGAACAGAACAGCAGTAGACTCACAGAACCCAAGAATGGACTAATAGTTACCAAAGGGAAAGGGACTGGGGAGGATGGGTGGGAAGGGAGGGACAAGGGGGAAAACAGGGGCATTACGATTAGCAGACATAATGTTGGGGGGGGTGCGGGGAGGGCTGTACAACTCAGAGAAGACAAGGAATGATTCTATAGCATCTCACTACACTGATGGACAGTGACTGTAAAGGGATTGGTGGGGGGGACCTGATGAATGGGGTCGCTTAATAACCGTAATATTGCACATGTAATTGTAGATTAATGATACCAAAATAAATTATATAAAAAAGAAAAAGACCACAACTGAAATGTCCAGAATAGGCAAATCGAGAGACAGAAAGTAGATTCATGGTTACCAGGGGCTAGGAGCAAGGGAAATGGAGAATGACTGGTGATGGGTACAGGGCTTTCTTTCGGAAAAAAGTAGATATTGATGATATTCAACTCTATGAATATATAAAACAACTTAATTGTACATTTTATTTTATCTATTTATTTTTAAAAGATTGGCTTTATTCAATGAGTCATGAATTGGGGACCTCCAATCTAGCAGATAGAAAGGAGGTAGAACACCTATACTAGGGAAGAGATTTTATAGACAGAAGGGTACAGGAAGAAGTTGTACTGGTATCTTCTAGATTATAGCATCTTTCCTTCCAAGTTCCATCTTCATCAGTCTTTCAGTCTTCCATATCTCAGGACCACTTCCTGGTTGTATTCATGAGCTGCCTAATGATCTATTCCATTGTACTGTATAAGTTGTTCTCTTGTATTCTTTAATACTTTTATGAATGCTCTTCTTGAAGATACAATGAGACGTCTGTGACCTGGAGGAAAACCCTCTTGTAATCATGATGGCAACCCAGTCTCAAATTTCCAGCCTCAAGAACTGTGAGCAATAAATTTCTCTTTATAAATAGCAACTTATAATATTCATAATATAAATGTGTATTTATTTTCTATTAAATCTGTAATAAATTTATAATTATAACATATAATGTATAATTTACAATAAATCTATAATTTATAAATGTGGTGGTATTTTTTTAAAGCAACCCAACTAAGACACATCTTCAGATTAAAAATCTTTTAGTGATACTGTGAGAGGTTTATCTTTTACCCTGACAATTCTTTTTTTTTTATTAAGGTATTATTGATATACACTCTTATGAAGGTTTCACATGAAAAAACAATGTGGTTACTACATCTACCCATATTATCAGTCCCCACCCATACCCCATTGCAGTAACTGTCCATCAGTATAGTAAGATGCAACAGATTCACTATTTGCCTTCTCTGTGCTACAATGTTTTCCCTGTGATCCCCCACACCATGTGTACTAAACATATTACCTTTCAGCCCCTCCCTCCCACACCCCTCCCCTTTGGTAACCACTAGTTCCTTCTTGGAGTCTCTGAGTGTGCTGCTGTTTTGTTCCTTCAGTTTTGCTTCGTTGTTATACTCCACAAATGAGGGAAATCATTTGGCACTTGTCTTTCTCCACATGGCTTATTTCACTGAGCATAATATCCTCCAGCTCCATCCATGTTGTTGCAAATGATAGGATTTGTTTCTTTCTTATGGTTGAATAGTATTCCATTGTGTATATGTACCACCTCTTCTTTATCCATTCATCTACTGATGGACACTTAGGTTGCTTCCATTTCTTGGCTATTGTAAATAGTGCCGCGATAAACATAGGGGTGCATCTGTCTTTTTGAATCTGAGAAGTTTTGTTCTTTGGGTAAATTCCAAGGAGTAGGATTCCTGGGTCAAATGGTGTTTGTATTTTTAGTTTGTTGAGGAACCTCCATATTGTTTTCCACAATGGTTGAACTAGCTTACATTCCCACCAGCAGTGTAGGAGGGTTCCCCTTTCTCTGCATCCTTGCCAGCATTTGTTGTTCTTAGTCTTTTCGATGCTGCCCATCCTTATTGGTGTGAGGTGATATCTCATTGTGGTTTTAATTTGCATTTCCCTGATGATTAGTGATGTGGAGCATCTTTTCATGTGTCTGCTGGCCATCTAAATTTCTTCTTTGGAGAATTGTCTCTTCATATCCTCTGCCCAATTTTTAATCATGTTATTTGCTTTTTGGGTGTTGAGGCGTGTAAGTTCTTTATATATTTTGGATGTTAACCACTTGTCGGATATGTCATTTACAAATATATTCTCCCATACTGTAGGGTGCGTTTTTGTTCTGTTGATGGTGTCCTTTGCCATTCAAAACCTTTTTAGTTTGATGTAGTCCCATGAGTTCATTTTTGCTTTTGTTTCCCTTGCTCGAGGAGATGCGTTCAGGAAGAAGTTGCTCATGCTTATGTTCAGGAGATTTTTGCCTATGTTATTTTCTAAGACTTTTATGGTTTCATGACTTACATTCAGGTGTTTGATCAATTTTGAGGTTACTTTTGTATATGGGGTTAAACAATAATCCAGCTTCATTATCTTTCATGTAGCTGTCCAGTTTTGCCAACACCAACTGTTGAAGAGGTTGTCATTTCCCCATTGTATGTCCATGGCTCCTTTATCATATATTAATTGACCATATATGGTTGGGTTTATATCAGGACTCTCTAGTCTGTTCCATTGGTCTATGGGTCTGTTCTTGTGCCAGTACCAAATTGCCTTGATTAATGTGGCTTTGTAGTAGAGCTTAAAGTTGGGGAGCATAATCTCCCTAGCTTTATTCTTCCTTCTCAGGATTGCTTTGGCTATTCGGGGTCTTTTGTGGTTCCATATGAATTTTACAACTATTTTTTCTAGTTCATTGAAGAATGCTGTTGGTATTTTGATAGGAATTACATTGAATCTGTAGATTGCTTTAGGCAGGATGGCCATTTTGACAGTATTAATTCTTCCTATCCATGAACACAGGATGTGTTTCCATTTATTGGTATCTTCTTTAATTTCTCTCATGAGTGTCTTGTAGTTTTCAGAGTATAAGTCTTTCACTTCCTTGGTTAGGTTTATTCCTAGGTATTTTATTCTTTCTGATGCAACTCTGAATGGAATTGTTTTCCTGATTTCTCTCTCTACTAGGTCACTGTTAGTGTATAGGAATGCCACATATTTCTGTGTATTAATTTTGTATCCTGCAACTTTGCTGAATTCAGATATTAGATCTAGTAGTTTTGGAGTTGATTCTTTATGTTTTTTTATCTACAATATCATGTCATCTGCAAAGAGGGACAGTTTAACTTCTTCCTTGCCAATCTGGATGCCTTTTATTTCTTTGTGTTGTCTGACTGCCGTGGCTAGGACCTCCAATACTATGTTGAATAGAAGTGGGGAGAGTGAGCATCCTTGTCTTGTTCCCTATCTTACAGGAAAAGCTTTCAGCTTCTCTCTGTTAAGTATAATGTTGGCTGTGGGTTTGTCATATATGGCCTTTATTATGCTGAGGTACTTGCCTGCCCTCTATACCCATTTTGTTGAGAGTTTTTATCATGAATGGATGTTGAATTTTGTCAAATGCTTTTTCAGCATCTATGGAGATGATCATGTGGTTTTTGTCCTTCTTTTTGTTGATGTGGTGGATGACATTGATGGATTTTTTGAATGTTGTACCATACTTACATCCCTGGAATAAATCCTGCTTGATCATGATGGATGATCCTTTTGATGTATTTTTGAATTCAGTTTGCTAATATTTTGTTGAGTATTTTTGCATCTATGTTCATCAGGGATATTGGTCTGTAATTTTCTTTTTTGTGGTGTCTTTGCCTAGTTTTGGTATTAGAGTGATGCTTCTCTCACAGAATGAGTTTGGAAGTATTCCCACTTCTTCTACTCTTTGGAAAACTTTAAGGAGGACGGGTATTCAGTCTTCACTAAATGTTTGATAAAATTCAGTGGTGGAGCCATCTGGTCCATGCATTTTATTTTTAGGTAGGTTTTTGATTACCAGTTCAATTTCATTGCTGGTAATTGGTCTGTTCAGATTTTCTGTTTCTTCCTGGGTCAGCCTTGGAAGGTTGTATTTTTCTAGAAAGTTGTCCATTTCTTCTGGGTTATCCAGTTTATTAATATATAATTTTTTATAGTATTCTCTCATAATTCTTTGTATTTCTGTGGTATTCATAGTGATTTTTCCTTTCTCATTTCTGATTCTGTTTATGTGAGTAGACTCTCTTTTTTTCCTGATAAGTCTGGCTAGGGGTTTATCTATTTTGTTTATTTTCTCAAAGAACCAGCTCTTGCTTTCATTGATTCTTCTATTGTTTTATTCTTCTCAATTTTATTTATTTCTGCTCTAATCTTTATTATGTCCCTCCTTCTACTGACTTTGGGCCTCATTTGTTCTTCTTTTTCTAGTTTCGTTAATTGTGAGTTTAGACTGCTCATATGGGATTGTTCTTCTTTCCTGAGGTAGGCCTGCATTGCAATATACTTTCCTCTTAGCACGGCCTTCACTGCATCCCACAGATTTTGCAGTGTTGAATTATTGTTGTCATTTGTCTTCAATAGTGCTTGATCTCTGTTTTTATTTGATCATTGATCCATTGGTTATTTAGGAGCATGTTGTGAAGCCCCAATGTGTTTGTGGGATTTTTCATTTTCTTTGTGTAATTTATTTCTAGTTTCATACATTTGTGATCTGAGAACCTGTTTGGTACAATTTCAATCTTTTTGAATTTACTGAGGCTCTTTTGTGGCCTAGTATATGATCTATTCTTGAAAATGTTCCATGTGCACTTGAGAAGAATGTGTATTCTGCTGCTTTTGTGTGTAGCGTTCTGTAGATGTCTGTCAGGTCCATCTGTTCTAATGTGTTGTTCAGTGCCTCTGTCTCCTTACTTATTTTCTGTCTGGTTGATCTGTCCTTCAGAGTGAGTGGAGTGTTGAAGTCTCCTAGAATGAATGCATTGCATTCTATTTCCCCTTTTAATTCTGTTAGTATTTGTTTCACATATGTAGGTGCTCCTGTGTTGGGCGCATAGATATTTATAATGGTTATATCTTCTTGTTGGATTGATTCTTTTATCATTATGTAATGTCCTTCTTTGTCTCTTGTGACGTTCTTTGTTTTGAAGTCTATTTTGTCTGATACTAGTACTGCAACACCTGCTTTTTTCTCCATATTAGGTGCATGAAATATCTTTTTCCATCCCTTCACGTTTAGTCTCTGTATATCTTTGGGTTTAAAGTGAGTCTCTTGTAGGCAGTATATAGATGGGTCTTGTTTTTTTATCCATTCAGTGACTCTATGTCTTTTGATTCATGCATTCAGTCCATTTACATTTAGGGTGATTATTGATAGGTATGTACTTATTGGTATTGCAGGCTTTAGATTCATGGTTACCAAAGGTTCAAGGTTAACTTCCTTACTATCTAAGAGCCTAACTTAACTCACTTAATATGCTATTACAAACACAATCTAAACGTTCTTTTTTTTCCTCCTCCTTTTTCTTCCTCCTCCATTCTTTATATATTAGGTATCATATTCTGTACTCTTTGTCTATCCCTTGATTGATTTGGGGGATTGTTAATTTAATTTTGCATTTGCTTAATAATTAGCTGTTCTCCTTTCTGTACTGTGGTTTCATTACCTCTGGTGACAGCTATTAAACCTTAGGAACACTTCCATCTATAGCAGTCCCTCCAAAATACACTGTAGAGATGTTTTGGGGATGTAAATTCTCTCAGCTTTTGCTTATGTGGAAATTGTTTAATTCCTCCTTCAAATTTAAATGATAATCTTGCCAGATAAAGTATTCTTGGTTCAAGGCCCTTCTGCTTCATTGTATTAAATACATAATGCCACTCCCTTCTGGCCTGTAAGGTTTCTGTTGAGAAGTCTGATGATAGCCAGATGCGCATTCCTTTGTATGTGATCTTATTTCTCTCTCTGGCTGCTTTTAATAGTCTGTCCTTATCCTTGATCTTTGCCATTTTAATTACTATATGTCTTGGTGTTTTCTTCCTTGGGTCTCTTGTGTTGGGAGATCTGTGCATCTCCATGGCCTGAGAGACTGTCTCCTTTCCCAGACTGGGGAAGTTTTCAGCAATTACCTCCTCAAAGACACTCTCTATCCCTTTTTCTCTCTTCTTCTTCTTCTAGTACCCTTATAATGAGAATATTGTTCCATTTGGATTGGTCACACAGTTCTCCCAATATTCTTTCATTCTTAGAGATCCTTTTTTTCTCTCTGTGCCTCACGTTTTTTGTATTCCTCTTCTCTAGTTTCTATTTCATTTATCATGTCCTCCACCGTATCTAATCTGCTTTTAATACCCTCCATTGTGCTCTTCAATGATTAGATCTCCGACTGGAATTCATTCCTGAGTTCTTGAATATCTTTCTGTACCTCCATGAGCATGTTAACGATTTTTATTTTGACCTCCCTTTCAGGAAGATTCATGAGGTTGATGTCATTTAAATCTTTCTCAGGAGTTGTAGTAATGATTTTGCTTTGAACCAGGTTCTTTTGGCATTTCATATTTGTATATGGCGCCCTCTAGTGCCCATAAGCTCTACTCTCTGGAGCTGCTCAGCCCTTCAAGCAATGTTGGGGGTTGGGGGTTGCAGGGGAGTGTTATTGGTGCCTAGGGGGCCGAAAGAGCTGTTTCCTGCTTCCTGGCTGCTATGCCTGACTCCACTGCCTGAACCCTTGGGCCGAGCACACAGGTATAAGCCTCTATGCTTTGCGTTTGTAGTTGCTGTAGACAGATCTTCCCTCTGGCTGGCCTAACGCCAGGGTAGGGTTTGCTGGTTTGCGAGCCAGGTGGGGCTGGCCGGGAGAAAGGCACAGTAGGCTTCATACCATGGAGGGGTTCCTCAGAACTGTGTAGCCAGCCAGGAAGCTGGAGTACCTGAAGAACATGAAAGTTCCCAAAGTTCTGGGCAGAGTGCACCCAGACAATTTTGTCTACTTGTCCTTTCTCCTGAGTAGTAAGTTCTGTGCAATCCTTACTTCTTTCGCAGCCCTCTTGCTAAGGGTTTCCTTGTTAGGAAGTCTCTCAGACTGCCCACCTTTCTTTTGTCCCAGAGCAGCCGGATATGGATCCCTGCTTTCCACAAGTGGCTGGAATCTCAGTCTCTCCAGGAAGTCTGCCTGTCTTAGCTTTCCAACCCCATAATCATGAGAGTACCATGCAAGCACCATGAAATGTAGGTTTGTGCTCCCAGAGCAGATCTCTGGAGTTAGGTATTCAGCAGTCCCACACCTCCACTCCCTCCCTGCTCCATTTCTCTTCCTCCCGCCAGTGAGCTGGGGTGGGAGAAGGGCTTAGGTCCCACTGGGCCACAGCTTTCATACATTACCCTGTTCTGTGAGGTCTGCTCTTTTCTCCAGGTGTATGCAGTCTGGCTCAGTCCTCTTTCCTGTTGCTCTTTCAGGAGTAGTTGTATTAATTATATTTTCGTATTATATACGGTTTTAGGAGGAAGCCTATGTCTCACCTCTCATGCCGCCATCTTTAATACTCTCTCCAATTGTACATTTTAAAAGGGAGAATTTTATATTATGTTTTGTATCTCAGAAAAGCTGTTATAAAACAAGAAAATTTACTTATTAAATTCCTTCATAGTATTATTAATCTGATTACCCTGTCCTAAGGGTAAGGCAGTTTCCAAGCCCCATAAAATCAGGGACATTGTATGTCTTTTAACAAGCATTTCCCTACTATGCAGAACCAGGGCTAAGACATAGTAGATGGTCAACCCATATGCTTACATGAATAAAAAAGAGAGAGTAATCAACTGTCTAGAACCAGATTCCCTGATTTCTGAGTCTTCCTCCATGGAAAGTGGTGGGAGATAGTTATATCATGAATAAGGAGATTGAGATGCCCTGGCCATAATGCCATTTACAGAATTATTACTGTATGCTCTTTACTGGGGAATGGATAAGCTGTCTATTTGGCATGGAGGTGCCTGAAGTTGGGACAGACATGCTCTCTGCAGGATGGGTGGTAATGCAGAGAGTATCCCCTAGCAAAAAGAGCTCAGGTCTTGGAGGAAGGTAAACCTGGGCTCATTCCAGGCTCTGTTCTTTCATGGGTGTGTTTACCTACTCTTTCTCAGTCTAAATTTCTTCATCTATAAAGAGAGATAATAAAACTCTTATCTCATAGGGTTGTTGTAAGAATTAAATGAGAAGAGTAGATGTAATGCACATGGTTCATATCAATAATATTGGATATTTTTATTGACATTGCTACTCTCTAATGAGTAGGCTTTTCATTTTACAATAGTAAAAGTAATAATAAAAGACATGGAGATGGGCCAATAGTTGTTTTCAGACCTCTCAGAAGGCCCTGAAAAGTTTAGAATGGAACCTATGCTCCCAACACGGTGGCATTGAGCAAGATAGAGAAAAGTAACTCCTTCCCTCCCATCAGCTTGGCTTGAAACCAACATAATTATCTGGGGGGTATGGTGGTAAAAACACAAGACAGGGAACACCTCACCCTTGGGAGAGAGGAGGGATATGGGTAATCTAAACCCATGTCAACCAAACGCTTTTCCTCCCTCTTTTATAATGGGGCCATATTTAACTTGTTTTTCTAATTGAAAAGGAGTACATGTCCATAAAAATGCAAATTATGTCCAAGTACATAAAGTAGAGGAGGGCTGACTGAACTTGTACTTGTTCCCCTCAGAAGCATAACTTTATTAAAAGAGAAAACAAAGCTTTCATTTTGCTTGACACCTATTAATAACACATCTTGCAAGTTACAGAAACAAGTTACAATGCTAGAGATTAATCTACAATTGCTGGGAAGAACTGTGATTGTTTAAGATATAATTTATGAAAAGCAACCAGCACAGTAGCTGGCAAGCTGCAGGTACTCAGTAAATGGTAACTATTATTTCAAACACTCTTACCAGCTCTCTCTGTATATCTGTATAGTGTGCACTATTATGAAATTTAATTGAATAGTGCCCTCCAGAGGCCGCTGGGAATTCAACTGTGCTGACAGTTGAAAATCTGGAAAAACACCAAAGAGAAACAATTTAATTTTCTTTTACATGTATGTGGAGGCACACTCAAGCTTGGTGGCCTCGGACTTATTAGAACCTGACTGATTTGTCCTCTACCAGCAGCCTGTAGCCAGGGCTTATTTGTTTGCAGAGAATACTTGATGAGGATGCAGAAACATTGTGGAAACAAGATCAGTTAGGCAACACGGTAGCTGGTGCTGGAAACTGCAAGCCCTTGCCCTGCGAAGCTCTTGTCCCATCCCTCTCTCTGGGACAGTGTCCCTCAGCCCTGCCCCTTTCTGCATCTACTCTGTGTTCCTCTAAAGGGACTAGCTTCCTTTTGATGTCTGCCCTTCTGTAACTCAGGCATGTGGCTCTGGCTCTCTCTATCCATGATTCCCAACCTGACTATATGACTTTTCAGCTCATCTCAAACAGTTAACCAGCTGTTTGGTCTCTTACTGGCTTGATTTCAAATTCTCAGGAGATCAAACTGATTACTAGTCAAGTCTAGTAGCTAGATTTAGTTTATCTATCCCTGGTGGGTGGAGGTAGGGATGTGTATATGTGTATATGTACAGAGGAGGGAGACAGGACCAGGGTCACATGGTAGAAAACAAATTTAACACATACAGAACATATAGAACTAGAACTTCAAAGACTGTTTTTCTAATAAAAATGAGCTAACACTGATAGAGTTTACATGTGCCATACACTCTACTAAGAGCTTTATAAGCATCATCTCATTTAATCCTCAGCCTTCCTATGAAATTTGATTCTGATATCATCTCCCACTTTCAGAAGTAATTGCTGGTAACATTGGTCATGTATTTTGCAGTAATTTATCCAATGCATTTTATTCCCACTTTAAAAATGATGGAACCAAACTTTGGAGAGGTTGAGTCAAGATTTAAGCCAATACCTGACTGTTAATCACCAGCCCCTGTCCTGCCTCCCACTGTAGCCCCTAGGGCAAGGTAGATAATGCGGCTGATGGAGAAGAAACACCAGATTTGGTCCGGTTCTCAGGGAGTTTAAATCTGATTGTGGGAGACAAGATTTATGCATTTAAAATGATTAGTAACAGACAGGAGAGAGATTAAGTACTAAAATGTGTGTTGATATAAAATAACACTAAGTGTATTCATTTTCTATTGCTGTGCAACAAATTGTCGCGAAGGTGGCGAGCTACCCGCTTACTAGGTGGGATGCACAGCACAGCAGGGCAGGGCTATCTGCTTAGTGCTCCCTGAGGTTGACATCAAGGTGTGAGCTGGGGCAGTTGACAATCTCACCTAGGGCCTCGGGGACCTCTCCCAAGCTCACCAGTTGTTGGCAGAGCTCTATTATTCAGGGTTACAGGACTAAGGTCCCATTTTGCTGCTAGTTGTCCACTAGAGACTGCTCTCAGCTCCTGGAGGGTACATCTTTCCATCACCCGTTCACAATGTGGGTATTTGTTTCTTTTAGTTAGCTGAAGCATGTCTCCCTGACTGCCCCTCCTGCTACTAGCCAGAGAAAACCGCCTTTAAATGGCTCATGTGACTAGGTCAGGCCCAACTGGATAACGTCCTTTCAAAGGGAACTGTGTCTTATGACATAACATAATCAAGAGAGTAAAATCCATCAAATTCCCAGTCCTGGGGGCAATGAGAGTGTGCACAAGGTGGGAGTGTGTGGAATCCTGGGTGTCCTCTTAGAATCCTGCCTGTTGCACCATGAAAACAGATTATATGTGTGTCTAGGCTCAGGTCAGAGCTGTTACCAGGATGGGAAGAAGAAAGGTTTCATGGGAGGGGATCTGAACTGGGCCTTGAAGGATCGCCTACACTGGAAAAGACAGTTCCTCTGAGATGGCCTTAGAAACTCAACACTGGGGCTCAAAATAATTTGGAAAAATTAATGGTTAAGAATTTCAAATAATATTAGAAAAAAATTCAGCACTGAGATGGAAGAGGGAGCTATCAATACTAGATGTTAAAACGTGATCAAAATCCTGGGTGATGAGCATAAAAAATAAACATACAGATCAGAAGAACAAAAATAGAACACACAGAAATAAAAATGTATATATATATAAGTATGTCTGTGTATCCCAATAAATTAAGCCTCACAAATTGAGGAAAATTAATTATTAATAGGTTTCAATAATTGCACAATTTAGAAAAATTTAAGTATAGATTTTCTACTACACATGAAAATAAATGCCAGCTAAATTAAATTTTAAATTACAAAGCTAAATTTAAAATATAACCATGAAAATTGGTATAAAAGAGTTTCAGGTCTTTGGGAAGATGTCAATGTCTTAAGATTTGAAGCAGTGCAAGATAAGTATAAAAGAAAAAAGTCAAATTCACCCATAGAAACAGTTAAAATGTCTATATAGTCATAACAACAATCTATTAAGGATTAAGGGAAGAAGATATAGGGCAAAAAGATTAATACCTATAATATCTAAATGCGTATTCCAGTGCTGAAGATTAGTACCCCAACAGATAGTGGACAAAAGACATGAATAGGTGATTTAGACAACAGGTAAATTAGAATAGAAAAAAAAATTAGGGGAAGAACGGTCAAACTCCCTGATCAAAGAAACCCAAGTTAAAACCATAAAAGTGAGCCATATTTCTATTAACAAACATATATTTAAATTATAATATCCCCCTGGTGAAATGGTCCTGGTGTACTGGCACTCACGCATTTTTGGTGAGAGTGTAAATTTGGTAGAACTGTTTGTGGAAAGCAGTTTGGCAAAATGTCTTTTGACAGAATACCTTTGTTCCAAGAAATCTGCCCTAAAAGCGTAATTCAAAAGGGAAAAAAAATCACGGTCATGAGCATTTTAAATGCCATGTTACGCATAGTACTGAAAAACTGGGAATGACAGAAAGAGCGTGCTTACTAAATTATCACTGATGACTATGCCTATCAAGATGACTTAATAGGGTGCTGCATGTTTAAAGTATTAAATGAAAGGGGGTAATACAGAATTCTGCATGTAGTATGATGCAATATTTTAAAAATATTCCTATGGTATTGGTGAAGCAGTGAAAAACAGCACTTTCACATACTGTCAGTGGGGATACAATTAGTGTGTCACCTCTTGGGTGAAGCAATTTGCAATATGAGTAAGAAATTCTTAATGTGATTTGTTTGAGGCTTCTAGTTCTAGAAATTTATCCTTCACATAAATGTACATGAACATTTATGTACAATACACAAAGACATGTCAACATAAAATTTATTGCAGAATTGTTGACACAGCAAAAAGGACTATGCCCATTGATTGATGGCCAATTAAATAAACTGTATTAGAATCTCTTGGTGGAATATCATACAATTGTTCAAAAGGATGAGAGAAAGTGACATGGTCTTCTGATTTAAAACAATCTCTTAGGTTAATAAAAAAGTTAAGATGAAGAATAGTGTGAATAGTGCTCCCCTATCTGTGCAAAAGAGAAATTACACAGAAAACTTGTATATACTTCGAGAATTCTTGGAACAGTATCTCCAGACTGGTAACAGAGTGGGGCCTTGGGGTAGAGATGGCGGTAGTGACTGAAGAATGGGGCCTGAATTAAAGAGACTTACCACTCACTGTCCTGTGTTCTATTCAACTGCTTTACTGTGTGCATGTATTATTTTACAATGGAAATAACTGTTAAGAAAGGTAGTCTGAAAAATATATATTGAAGGTGAACCATAAGTGAGATGGAAATAGACAAATCTGCTGGGTTAGTGTGGTGGGGCTACATGCACATAGCCACGATTAGATCTTAACATAGAAAAAATTAAATTAATTGAGAATTACTGTAGTCAAATTGCAAGTCATTCTTTTCTTTAATATGGTATTGCACTGTTTTAATGTTACCACTGAAATAAATACAGATTAGTGTTGGGGGAGGGACTGAGTACCAGAAGAAATTAAGTAATAGCTTTATAAACATGTTGTTCTGAAATGAATCAATGGAAGAATAATGAGCCAGAGTGCTCCAGCATGGGCCAGGGAGCAGTCAGTTAGCAAGAGGAGTGAGGGGAAGAGCCTGTGTGTCTGTGGCTGGCTGGCCAGGACACCCCATGGTGGGAACTCCAGGATTGGACCTAGGAAGCCAGTGAGGAGAAACCAAGAGGGCCTGGCAAGGGAGTCCAGCCTGCAGAACCTGAAGAAACCAGCCCTCTAGAGGGCCAGTTGATGAGATGAGAAACACCTTGATTCCACAAATCTCAAATGAGCATGTCCTTGAGAAGGGGGCGCTAAACTCCATACACATGAGATAACTACTCTAGAAATGTTGATTTCTTATGCCTCTCAATAAAAAATATGAGCATGTATTCCAATATGTTTACTTATTTAATGCATGATATGAACTATAAAACATATATAAAAAGTCTTTTTAAAAGATACACTTATTGTGAAGTCCTTAATATTTTAAAATCTCTATTCACCTTTACTAAAATACATTAGATAAAGTACATATTATTTTTAGGAAAGCTATATAGTTAAATATATTACAAGATTTAAAAATAATTGGCTTAGTATTTTGGGATGTGATAATTCACAAGTATGGTTTGAGGCTCAGAAGATATGAAGATAATCTCACAAGGATAGGTAGATCGAAAGGGAAGAAGTACATTAATGGCAGTATTTAATTAATCATAATATTTTCCAACCCCATCTACCACTTGTGCAAAGTTTTGTTTGAAACTTTGTGTTAATTTTTAACTTGGTTGAGTTTTTCTTACAAAGTCATTGAAAAGACTGTCTTTTAAAATAGTTTTTAACGTAAGTTCTCTAAAATGCTTTGGAAGATTTAAAATATAGAAAATTTGTTCTTCAGATCTCAAATTTTTAATTGACAAACAACAGCATTAAAAAAATAACATATGAAGACATTTCCAAAAATCCATTTTGAAAATGCTCTTTCCATAGTATGAGTTTCTTTAAAATAGTGATTTCTTAACCATTGCTACAATGTCATCTTTACATTAGAGAGACAGGTTGTGAATGTTTCTGTTCACAAAAGTAGGCTCCAGATATATATTGGCCAAAAATAGCCCAAGCAATCTTGAGGAAGGAGAACAAGCCTGAGGGTATCATCCTCCTTGATTTCAAACTATAATACAAAGCTATAGTAATCAAAACAGTATGGTACTGTTAAAAGAACATATATATAGAACAATGGAACAGAATAGAGAGCCCAGAAATAAACCCATGCTTACATGGTCAATTAATATATGACAAAAGAGACAAGTATACAATAAGAAAAAGACAGTCTCTTCAATAAATAGGGTTGGGAAAGCTAGACAGCTACATGCCAAAGAATGAAACTAGATCACTGTCTTACACCATACACAGATAAAATGGATTAAATACCTAAATATGAGACCTGAAACCATAAAACTCCTAAAAGAAAACAAAGGCAGTAAACACTTGAACATCAGCATTAGTAACTTTGTTCTGGATATGTCTCCTCAAGCATGGGAAACAAAAGCAAAAACAAACAAGTGGGACTATATCAAATAAAAATCTTCTGCACAACAAAGGAAACTATCAACAAAACAAAAAGACAACCTCCTGTATGGGAGAATATATTTGCAAATGATATATGTTAATAGATAATATCAAAAATTTATAAAGAATGCATTCAACTCAATACCAAAGAAACAAATAATACAACTTAAAAATGGGCAGAGGACCTGAATAGATATTTTTCCAAGGAAGAAATACAGATAGCCTACAGACATGGGGGAAGATGCTCAACATCACTAATCATCAGAAAAATTCAAATCAAAACCACAGTGTGCATCACCTCACACCAGTCAGAATAGCTAATATCAAAAAGATAAGAAATAACAAGTGTTGGCAAGGATGTGGAGAAAAGGGAGCCCTCATACACTGTTGGAGGGAATGTAAATTGGTGCAGCCGCTATGGAAAGCAATATAGAGGTTTCTCAAATAAAACAAAAATAGAAATTCCATATGACCCAGCAATTTTACTTCTGGGAATTTGCCCAAAGAAAATAAAATCACTAATCTGAAAAGTTATATGCACTTCTATATTTATTGCAGCATTATTTACAATAGCCGAGATATATGGAAGCAACCTAAGTGTCCATCAATAGGTGAATGGATAAAAAATTTGGTACATATATACAATGGAATATTACTCAGTCATAAAAAATAACAAAATCTTCCCATTTGCAACCACACGGATGGACCTAGAGGTTATTATGCTAAGTGAAATAAGTCAGAGAGAGAAAGACAAATATCATATAATTTCACTTACATGTGGAATCTAAAAAACAAAACAGACATAATCAAAGAGACTCATAAACAGAGAATAGACTGGTGCTTGCCATAGTGGCGGGGAGTTGGGGAGTGGGTAAAATAGGTGAAGGGGGAAATACATTAGTGAGAATGTTTGAGATCTTGATCTGGGCGATAGTTACATGAGTGTATACACACGTCAAAATTCATCAAGCTGTACATTAAGATTTGTGCATTATACTATATGCACCTTAGTATAAAATATAATAAATATATATGTATGAGTATATAATATACACTCACACACATACACAAAGACATAGAAAAAATAGCCTCCAGAAACCAGGTCACCGAAAACCACTTGTTTTCATAGATAAGGCAGGCAAATTTGGAATACTTGTCTTTTTTATAGAAGAAAAATCGTGCATATCTTTAAGTTGATCCCTCTGTTGAGTGCTAATCCTCAACATGAACATCCGTCCTCTACACAGTAAACATTTTCAGGATTGTTTGCCATCTTATTAGAGAAAAGAGTAAAACTTCTACTCATTTTAAAGGTCTTAATTTAAAGTGAGCCACACTGATGACAGCATTTTGGGCATTTCCATCTTCAGCTCCTTTGCTGCATTAACTTTCCTGGTGACTCAGTTTCATGTTCTGGCCTATTTTTGCAACCTCACTCTGAATTCTTTTTTATTCTTGTCAAAGCAGCTGTTACCTTACATAATTTTCCCATGAAGCATTATTTTAACTAACGAAGTCATTGACTTCTGAAAATATATCTTTTCTGGTATCTCTTTCCTTCAGTGACTCACAAATAAGTAGGTGTGCTATTTCATTATTGAAAGAGAAGCAGGCAAATTCCCTTATTTGGAACATGTGAGAAACAGCAGGACTTTCCTCCACCTCCCACACGGCCTACTGTTTCTTTAAAACTTCAGCAAGCTTTCTGTGCAGCTTCCAACAGAATTTGCTGACAAAATCAGGCATTTTATGTTGTAACTATATTATTTTCCATGTGTTATTTTAGCTATTTTTTACTGCATCAGGAAGAATGAGTGTTTTTCTAATGGTATGTGATTTTTGCCTTAAGCAATTAAGTAAAAAACAACCAAATAGGATCTTAAATATTCAGGATAGTAAAATTCTGGACTAAATTCAGTATTGCATCATTTTAAACACTGCTAAAATATGAAAGACAATTGTTATTCATATTGTGGATATTTTGACTGTAAATATCTTGCTAATTACAATGGCCTTATCCCATTGTTAAATATTATCTCAAGGCATAATCTATGCTTGCGGTGAGGTTTTTCTTTAATGATGGAGGCTAGAAATTTGTATTTCACATAGCGTCTGAGTAACTTCGAATTTTACTTTTTTGTCTAACTTTTGTAGTCTGAATAGCTCATCATTTTACCTCATAAGGTGGCTGAGCACATAGCAGTGATAAGAGAACCCTGCTGTTTTCTTATAGTTTTTTTACACCTGCATTAATTATATTATTTTTAATCCTTTTTTCCCCTCAAGGATTTTAGTTTATCTGTCCATTTAGTAGAGGTTAATTTAACTAAAACAAAGGGATTTAATCCAAAAGCCTACTTCACTGAGTGAGCCTGCTATGTAAACTACAGTCCCTGGAAATAAGTCAAAAGTGAATTAACCAGTGAGGGGCCCTTTGTGGATCACCCCTTCTTCCCTCAGGACATGTCACATAGTACATAGGACATGGACCCTCTGACACACAGACTTAGTAAGGATGCCAGTGTCCATCCATATCTATGATATTAATCAAGCTCAATTTCTTATTTTTTTAAGATAAAAAATATGTATATTTTGGGATGTTAATAATTTTTTTCCCTTAATCCATGGATCTACTTGAGCGACAAACTTTCTAAAATATGAACCATTTGAGGTGAACACCATTTAAGTCCTCTCTACCCATTCTGCTGGGTCAGACAAGTACTTCTCAGGAATGGACTAAATAAAACCCTTAAGCCAGGGAAAACCCCCAAGCCTTGCCTTGCAATTTGACTGAGACCTGGACTTAACAGAGCTTGAGTTTTTAAGGACACCCACCCCACTTGCCCCCACAATAGTACAGGTCTCACTCAGGGACATTTGTGAAAATACATCTGTGATCCCAAAGGTTGAAAGTTTCTTAATTAATTCCAGCCTATTTAAATGAAATGACAATCGAGTCCAGTCTAAGGGCTGAGCAAACATGCATTTCAGCTACAGAAACAGCCCAGCCCTCTGTCTCCCTTCCCTTCTGCAAAAGGAAATGGCTAAATTTAAGTCCAAGAGACTGGAATCATCCTCCCTCTGGTGAAGAAAGAGACCTGAACGATGTAACTGGGTTGTGTCAGTGTTAGACCATCACTGACGCCCATGCACCAAGGCCTCTGTGGCTGCTCAGAGATGCCAAGAACCTGGGAAACTCACGCCTTTGAGTGTTGCTCTACATTTCAACATTGGTAAACGTGGTCATCTAAAAGCCACTAGGAGTCACATCTCCATGACTAATTTAAATACAGTATAAGTTAAACTCACATCCTCAAAATCTTTGGAGGAAAATGATATTTCAAAGAAGAACCCCATGAATAAATCTATATAACTGTTTAAACCCTATGTTTTATTGTAAATTATGTAAAGATATATGTATATATACCTGCATCTTGAAAATATCAGATTGTACTCCCTTCCAGGAGGAGGCAGTCACACATGGTGGAACACCAAAAGACAGGAAATTCAAGTGCTTGGCTAACAGGTTAATGACAAACAGCTGAATCAGGTGGAGGAGCTGCCTGAAGAGTCCTACCAGAAGACTAAGAGGGACAGAGGCCCAAGCAGGTGCCAAAGCTGGGGAATCAATGACCTTTTGGAAAAGAAAAACCTGAGAGTCATTGAGGGCATCTAGTGCTCGGAGCAAGAGACTCAACATGTGTATCGCTTGTTGAATACCTGGACATACGAAAGGAAGACGTCAAGAAATGGCAGAAAATGGGCCAGGAGTGCCCAGAGAGAGGAAAGCGTGAAGTCAAACGTTAGCCCAATAATCTCACTAAGATGCCTCTATCTTTTTTCTCTTCATGGTTCACCATTACTATTACAACAATTCCCAACAGTAATGCTAAAAGTCTCAAAGCAAGTATATTCAGTGGGAGATTCGGGTTTTCCATCTCCCATGGCTGAAAGTCAGTCATGAGAAGCAGGTCCCTGGAGTGAAATGAAAGAGCATCTCTGCAGCCTCGACCCCCTTTAAATCTCCAAGAGTGGCTCCCTTTATTGTAATTTCCTCATAAGAACAAGTGGACCCTGAAAAGCCACTGTTCCTGGCCATAACCTGTAGGTTGTGACTGAGGACGGTGCAGATGTTGCCAGTTTTCTAAAAGAATCCGCCCCAATGGTCAGCGCAGTGTTTGACACCGCCCTGCTACTCACCCTTTCCTGAAAGCTTCCTGAGAACAGGAGGCTTGAGTTAGACAGGGAAGGAGAACTTTCCTCCACCATCCATCTCGAAGAGATCAGGTCGGCTACTCATCTACTAGTGGAGGCCTGAGGGCCAGGGCAGTGAGTATCGGAGAGGATCCGTGGGGGGCCCCGGGGTGAGGCACCTCCTCTCGCCAGCCCCCGAGAGGAGGGAGCGAGCACCTGAGTCACTTTCTGCTCCCGGACGGCTCACACGCTGCCGTTACAGAGAGAGCTCTGAAGGCCAAAAACATCATCCAGACAGCACAGGTGGGAAACCCACACAGCCCCCCGGATAATAAACTTGGCTGTGACTCCCAGTCCTGTGCTCAACTTTAACCACAAGGTGGCAGGCGACGGCGGAAGATCCTCCACAGCTGCCCCAGGATGGGCTCTGAAGACCTGAGGGACAGCAGGCTGCTTACGTCCCAGCCATGCTGTCGATCACGCGCTTAGGAAGCAGCTGTAAATTAAGCTATTGTTTATAAGGAAGGTTCTGGATGTAGTTACTATCCATTTAGAGAATGGACATAGAAATATGTGGAAAAACTTGATGTTCTATTTGTTTTACTGTCAATAGTAGTAAACTGTGAAAAAAAATCCTTATTTCATTGTAACTGTTTGTAGTATTGAAAAAGTCCTAGAATTTGAGTCAAAGGCCCTGAATTCTAGTTCTGACTCTTCTCTTAAGAAGATACATGACCCCGGGAGACCACCTCCCAGAGCCTCAGTTTCATCCTCAGCACAATGAGAAAATAGGAGGTGGATGAACTTCGGGATACCTTCCAGGAACCAAGTCATGAAATGAAATAGCATGTGGGGAAAGCAGACTGAGAGAATAAAGGGGGCGCTAATGTAAGGCCCTGTAAAGCTTCATTTACACTGCATCCTTGGGGAATGGGCTGTTCCACATGAAGAGTTTTCCAGATAATTGAATTTTAAATGCTGAGACTTGTTTTCCTTTTAACCTTCTGTAATAGAAATCTTTCTGAAGTGTATTACATGCTTCTCTGGCTTCTTGAACAGCAAGCTGGGTGTGATTTGACCTTTCCTGAATCCCTAGGCCATCACTGCTACCGCCTCTTACTATATATACAGTCGTGAATAGAGCGCCAGGTGCCTTGGGCATATTCAGGTAGGCAGAACCCTCATGCTGAAATGGCCCCAGAGACTATATTATAAAGCTATAATTGGCAATTCTTCCTTTCTGTTATCTCCTACATCACTACCTGCAGTCATTTCTCCAAGTAACACCTTCTAGCAGCCTCTTGACACTCTGTTTAAAATCTGCTATAACCTAGAGAGAACTCAAGGTTGCCATGGGTAACCAGAGGCTGAGCTTGTAACAACCCTAAATTTAATTTTACACACAATTTAAAGGCAATGGGTACTGTGCTGAAGGTTACTTCCAACCAGAGCTGATAGGCAGCGGTCAGCCTGGTCTGTAATGTAATGCTCCTGTACCCGCTGGCCAATCGCCCTGAGCTCCCCGGGACCCTCTTGCCAGTTCAGCACTCTGGCCCCTCTCCTGGGACCACATGGACTTCTCACATGCCAGCAACTCAAAGGTGCAGTCTGGCCCTGGGGACTCCAGGACCCCATTCGTGCATGCACTGGCGTCCTTTCCAGCTGGCTGGTCCCCATGCCATACGAGTTGCTCAGTATTTGAATTATCACCCCAGCTTCTGGACTGAGAATCATTCTCTTGTTTGCTGAGTGAATTGGCAGAGTTTGAGCCTCCTCTTTGTTCCTCAAACTCAAAGGCCTTTTCTCAGTTGCATTCTGCACCCTGGGTTCAGGTCACCTGAGGCCAACCAGGAGGGATTAAAATCTACCTTTGATTGAACATCTACCATGTGCCAGATACCTATTCAATATTAAATAAACCATCTTATCTCATCCACTAAATGACCCTACTGGGGAACAGCATCAACGCTCCGTGGCCAAGGTTACTTGCCCACTGTCACACGGACAACAAGCAGGTCTAGAAGCCAGATCCATTTCTCCAAGGTCTATGTTCTTTGCACTGTGCTCTGCTCATGTTTATTAATGCACAAAAAAGTCCAGTGGAGGCTTACATCCTGAAAAATACATTTTAAGTGAAACATGAGCCTTTTACTTTTCAGAAAAGGCTACTTGTTTTTGTTTTGGTGTGTGGGTTGTGTCTTAATTAATTCCACATTTTGTTACCAATTTGGAACAATCTGTCCTCAGGGAACAGATCTGCTTTACTTATAGAAAGCTAGCTGAAGGAGGGAGAGACTGGGGTTACAAAGCATTCCTTGTAGGAATTAATCTTAAAACCCTTCCAAGTTCTCCCTGCACCTTAGAGAAGTAAATAGAACATGCCAGAAAAGCCTCACCTTCCTCAGAGTGGGTATGATAGAGCTCGCAGACAAAAACCTTCCTCCGTGTGTTACCTGCTATGCCAACAAGCAAAACCAATATCCTTCCCCATCCCAGAATGTTCTCTAGAAGTTCACTTGTGTATGATGCTGTTCAAAAGAATGAGGGGTTCACAGAGCTAGTGGGAGAGCTGAGACACAAAACTGCAGACCTCAGGATGATTAGCCAGTGAGAAAGCAGAATGGGGTCTGAAATTCTGGGACAGTCCTGGGTTGGCTTCAGAGCTGCTTCTGGGGTGCAAATGGCATCGAACCCATAGCTAGGAATTCTGTTTCCCCAGGAGTAAACCTCTGTACTGACCCTAAGCTAATTTTTAAAATAAGCAAACCATGACCTCTCAGTCCATATTTTGCACCTGCTCCTCCCACATTTCACACACACGTGGTTTCCAGAGTGTTCTCTTCCAAAAACATCCACAGTACACAAACGTTTTCAAAGTAACACTTGTCAGTGAGGAAATCACCTGGCTAATTGACTAGCCAGCATGACAGGGTCAAAAGAAGCTGTGTATTAGTTTCCTTCATAAAGTACTCTAGGCCAAGTGGCTTAAGCAGTGTAATTTTGTCTTCTACTCCTGGAGGCTAAAAGTCTGGATGGAGGCGTTGGCAGAGCCATGTGTCCTTTGAGGCATAAGGGAAGGGTTTGACCTGGGCCTCCCTCCTAGCTCCTGGGAGTTCTTCAGCTTGTGGCAAGTTAACTCCAGTCTTCAGTCTTCACATGGCAGTCTCTCTGTGTCAGATTTTCTTTCTTTATAAGGATGCAAGTCATACTGATTAGGAGCCCACCCTACTCCCATAGGACCTCAGTCTAACTAATCAATCTATAATGGCCCTATTTCCAAATAAGGACACATTCTGAGGTACTGGGGGTTAGGACTTCAACATATGAATTTGGAAGGGGGAGCACAGTTCAAACCATAATATCATCTAAGGTAGCTTTGAATTAAAAATGAAACTCAAGAGAAGGAGCAGAACAGATTACCCAGGAGCGCCTCATGTTATAATTCCAAGTGATAGTGAGGATGATTTACCATGTTAGTGGGGTAGGTGGGAAGTTGTGTTGACCACCTGAAATCTGTTGCTTACAAGTACAGGGGGACACACGATCATCAAGGGGACTGAGTGCAGAGAGGAACACTGGGGTCTCTGGAGAACCCTAATTCCTACCCACTGCTTTTTAGACAAACCTACTTAGATATGTGGAAAAATTTATTGTTGAGGGAAAACTGTTCATCAGTGATAAGACTGAAAGGGAACATCTTGAGAACATTCCAAACCCTTTGAACCCTTGACATTCCATTTCAAAGTGCTTTTAGTACTAAGTGCACTCTGGCTATGTGTAAGTTTGCCAAAGGGACTCTATATTAAAATTGGGTGTCCTTTGATAAGATAAGGAAGGCGCTTCTGTTTTCCTTGTCAGATTGGGTAGATGGAAGGCTTATAATTTGTTCTAGTCACTTTCTTCCCTGGTGTCTATGATTGTACTGAGGAATATGTGGTGAAGCTGTAAACCATCCATGAAAAAGACAAGAACCAACATAGAGCCCTGGGGGAGATTGGAGGTGGGAAAGCCCAGGAATCAGGAGCGCCGCTGTGGCGGCAGATAGACCCAAGTTCAAATCTGGTTCTGCCTCTTACCTGGGTGACCTTGGGCAGGTTGCCCGGTCTCCTTGTGACCAAGGTTTCTCTCTCTAAAGCTGTCCTTTATAGAGTTGAGGTAGGTGTAAGATGAGACAGTGGATGGCAGAATGCCCACTATGGCTTCAACTGCTCAAGAAGTGGTATTTCTTGTAATTATTCTGGAGAACTAGGGAGTGAACCTTGAAGAATCGAGCTAGTCTCCTTCTCCTCTGTCTTGTTAGTGTCTTGGTATGAGCGATGGGAACCCAGGACTCCAGAAGCCCTTTCCTCATTACTTGATTCACTTCCATGCTCTCTTGAAGACTAAGCAGTGGGCTTGGCCTTCTCCTCTTCCAGCCCTAACATCTTGGGGCTTCCAGGGAGATCCTACTTCACCAGGTCCTTCATCCTTCAACATACATCCATGGCTGTGCTCAGATAAGGGAATTTCAGAGTCATGACTGTTTATTAATAAAAAAAGTTATGTTTGGAAGAATTACTTCCTCAGCTGCGGAAAATGCCCAGAAGCCCAGTGCACTGACTGTATTTCCTTATTATCTGTATTCTTGAGGCTCTGGCATTTGAGACCTTGATCCTAGAGAGACTGCCCCTCCCAGGGCTATTCAATTCCTAGCAATAGCAGTGCTCCCCTAAGAGTGCACTTTTGATATGTAAATGAACCAGTCCAGAGCCCACACCTCCAACTATGTCCTTTATCAAATGCTCACTCATCAAGTCAATATCCCCCGTCTAAATTACCCTGCATCAGGTGATAGACCATTAGAGCTCAGCGCCTGATGAAATTATTCAAACCACCCAATGCTAAGATTACTCAGCATACCTACTGTGTCTCACCCAAACCTGCCCTTGAAAACCCCGGTGAAGGCTTTGGGTCATGCTCCCCTGCTTCCCTCCACCTCCTGATCTATGCTGGTGCTTCTTCAAGTGGCCCTGGATGGTGTGATGTGCTCTGTCTTGGGTTTCTAGGGATCTGTGAGCGTAGACTTTTTCCTTCATGACAGTCATTTCCCTGTCTGCATGTCTTAATAACACTTGACTAAAACAAACCCCAGGTACGTATTAGAACACCCAGGTATAACAATTAACAGTCCCATAGGCCTCATCCTTGACCTTTTCTCCTATTTCCATCCCCCAAACTCCTCAAGCTTCATCTATTTCACTCCAGATACCAAATGACCACACCCACGCAAATATCTGTTCCTGACCACACAGAAGTGGAGGGGTGCACTGGATCCAGGACCCAGCTGGGAATCAGAAGACAGAGACTGAGTCACAGCTCTCAAGGAGCTTCAGGAGCATGAATCTGTGACTAAGGTGACATGGGACAAGCAAATGGCAGCATATTCAGGACCCAGCTCTAAGTGCTCCAACTGAGGTGCGGAGCTGCACTGGGTGGAAGAGAGGGTCTAACTCAGTGTGACATCCCTCATACTCTTGTGTCATGTACTATTTCTTTTCTTTCCACCCCAAGTTTCAGGGAAAAAGGAACTACTCTGAGTCTTCTAAAAGAGAGTGAGGTGAAAAAGAAAAAATACAAATACCACAAAACGTCAACTTAGTGTATTTTCCCTTTATGTGATAAATGCCATTGTCTTCATACCACAGTAGGACTCCTAACCCTCTGTAGGTGCAGATGCAAGCATCAGACAGAAGTGAACTGTAGGGGCCCCATGTCCAGCCCACTCACCTGGCCCCGTTGACGTCGACTCCGACCATCAGCTGCCCATTCAGGGAGAGGATCTCATCCCGCAGTCGGACCTTTCCGCTCTTCCCCGCTGGGCTGTTCTTCCTCAGCTCCGTCACCCAGATGCAGCCCACGTCCAGCACAGGGCCCTGGTGGGTTTTCCTCTTCTTGCCCCCTCTGCGCTTTTCTCCATAGTCCCCAAAAACAGGGATGTTTCCAAAACTGAGGCCCACAGTCTCTGTGTCCCCCAGCTCCTTGGCGAGGTACACAGCACAGATCTCCATCTCTGGGGGGCTGTGGTCAGGTGGGACTGTGCTCTCATCCACAGCAAAGTTCAGCTGGATGTACTCCTGCAGCTTCTGGATGGCCGCCTGGCAGAGCCGCTGCTCCGGCCCATCCCCACCCTCCCGCAGGCTGTTCTGCAGCCACTGGCAGAGGAGGGGCAGGTGCAGCGTGGCATTGTCTTGGGTGATGGGCATGGTGCTCACTCCCAGACAGCAACATTATGGGAGGGCCTGCTCCTGGGGGCTGGATCCCGAGGGGCCCCACGGCCCATGGGAACTCTGGCTGCCACTGGCACTGTGTGTGTGCATGTTCGGGCTGGCAGACGAGCCTAATGGATGCCTACTCAACACTGGGCTCTTTGCGTCGGCCAGAGCACAGGACACAGTTAGAACAACCGTGGAACAATCGCTGCTCCTGGAGTGCTCAAAGACTGAAGGAAGGATGTGTCTGACAAGTCCTTGCTTGGTTCATTTCACAGCAGGGCCCACGCAAATGACCCAGAAATGGGGAGTTCCTCCAGCAGTGGTGCCATGACCTCCCCCGGCCTCACTCACACCTGGAAGAAACACAAAAATTCCTGTCACAACAGTGAGCCTTCTGACACAGAATAGATGGCCTTGAATATTATAAAAAGACCATGTTTGTTATTTGAGCCAGGAGCCTAATGCCTCTTCCCATTGCCTAGCTTAGCTCCTTCCACCCTGTACCTATAAACACACAGAGACACATGCACAGACACCCACACAGATACAGGCATACGCACATGCATACATGCACACATACACACATGTGTCTTCCCTCACACAGAAATCTCTGGAATGCCGACCTCCTCAGGAAGCCTGCCTGATCAAGAGGGAAATGAGATGACTTTTGCCAGGACAACCTACATCAAACTCACATACAACCAGGGAGCTGTGTGCCAAGGCTCTTTGGAGGTCTTAGAAGGTTTGGACATATTTAAGAGCTTACATTCCTAGAAAGTTAAAAAATCTATGTCCATTCAGCCAACCATGTACACAGGAAGGCTTCTCCATTCCAGGACTATGTTCTGATAATGATGCCAAGAGGAAAAAGAGCCAATCAACACTATAGAGAGATTCCGACGCTGCAGAAGGACACCACCAGTCTTAGGCTCAGCCATCAATTCCATCATTGTCATGCAGATTTGGAGGGAATCCTGTCCCTTGGCATCCTACAGCTTTTTGCCTCATCTCTTACTTTATAAACTGTTGAAAATGACCTACTCTTGGGCCAACTCAAAAGCCATCTCCTCCAGAGAAATGTTTCTACCAGCTTCTGGGTGAGAAGACTCGGCCCCTCTTCGACTTGCCCCGTAACACACTGCTTAGAGAAGTGGTGCAGCCGCCAGCCTGCATGGCCAGCTGTAGCAGGGGTGTCTTCCTGCAAGAGTTGGCAGCAGTCTTGCCTCTACTGAACTCTGCACAGTACCTGCCACACAATAAGTCCCCCCAGTGAAAGGTCAAGTGGAGTCCACTGCCAATTCTCCTTCTCCATTAAAGAAAACGTTCACCTTCATTCTCTGTAAACACAGAAAAATGACCCCTTTCACTCTTTTCTCTGAACTTCACTTTCGTCCAGAGAAAGTCAATATAAACCTTGCCATCTATTATGGAAAACATTCTCTAGCCTTCTCAGGAAGTGATTTAACAAGGAATGAAAACAAATGGGAGAGGTGTCAGAAGCCATGTTAATAGTTAATGACCTTATTACTCAGTACCCATAAATTTCTAATATAGTAAGTTTTGAGTTTCCAAAGAACCTGAGTGCCAGCCATTAATTGGATCCAAATAAATCAAAAGCTTATAGCAAATATCATCTGTATAATCACATGTCTATTAAAAAGAAATGAAATACCAAAGAAAGATAATCCATAAATGTACAAAAATTGAATGTTCCTTTTGGCCAAAATAAGTAACACCTCTCGTTGAAAAGTAACTCCATACAGACATTTTAAATCTTATGAATAAATCAAAACATTTTCCATCAGGCTTAGCAAACTTTATGAGTCTTCATTTCCTCATCTGTAAAATAAGGAGTTAAGTGATCTCTAAGGCATCATATGCAATGGAGAGGTCCTCAAATACAGTCACAGTGTCTTACTCAACAATATGTTCTGTACTCCAACACAATGCCTGTCACCTTGCAGACTCTCAATAATTTAAAATGATTTTTTAAAGATCCTTTAAATTAAAATTTTAATGGCCTGTGATTCAAGGTGTTGGTCACAGTTCAGATGGCTCCATACATATGAAAACAGAGTAACTATCTTGGACAAGGTGCTCTTTAATTAAGTCTGATTGAAGAAAACCAAACTTCAGAGTAACAGAATTTTTATTCCTGATGTCAACGTGTATTCATTCAATATATGTGTTGAATATCAGTTAAGAATGAGGCCTTGAACCTGGCACTGGAAGTATGCTGTCGATATGGCAAATTCCTTGCCCTGAAGGAATTCATGGTCTAGTGGGAAGATGCATAAATATGTGGGAGCTAGGGTGTAACATGTCTATGACAGCCCTCTTAGCAGAATGACATAGGTACCTTCCTGGCAGCCCTGTTCACATAATATAAGCCCCCGCCACCTGCTATGGGCCCAGAACTGGGCACCTTGTGCAAGCTGGATCAGAGTTCTTCCCTGACAACTGAGTACTGGAACATAGGGAGAAAGGGTCTAGTATTATGCATGTAGTGGGAACTGTGGCATTTGAATGAGGGGCTCTGGAGGTCAATATTCTGCCTGCTGTGTGTACTGAGTAGCCAAGAAAGCCATTCTGCCAAGAAGTAAAATAAAACTGATCAAGAGAAGGCAGAGATGCATGACTGGTTCTCCCACAGCATTCCTAGTCTTAGTTTCAGCCGTCCTGGATAGGGCTGCATCGCTACCCTCCCCTCAATCTGAAACATTATATAAACGTTTACAATAACATTACATTTTAAAAAGTTAACTACTTAAAAAAGAAGAAACAAAGAAAAAATAAACTTAAAAAAATAAACTAAACTTTACTTTGAGCTGTTTTCTGCACTTTGCAATGCAAAAGTTGTTAGTTAACGCACTGGAGGTGAGCAGAGCTGACTGGCTCAGCTCGGAACAGTTGTTCATCTATAGTCCAATCAGTTACAGCCAAGGAGGTAGAGTCACAAGGTATCAACAGGGCTGCCCAGCCCCTGACTCTGAATGTGGTGAGGGCAGGGAAGGAGTTTTCAGAAAAGGAAAAGTCATTTCAAGTGAGCAGACACCCTCAAAGACATTAAGTCTTATTTTGGAGTTCATGGGCTACATAACTTTGCAATTCTGTATCTGTAATTAAGAATTTCCCAGTAATCCTTCTAGCCCCATTCTATCAACTCATTTTCCTGGGATTTTCTATAAACAATGAAAGTAGAGTCATTCCCATCTGCTGCAGTGATGTGAAATGACTTGGGGCATAAGAAAAGACGCACCATTTTGCAAGACTACAAAGGTGGTTCTTTCACAATATCTAAGGAAGCTCCAGGGAAGGGGACATTGACCCAGAAAAGATACAGAACAGAAGTCTGCAACCAGTTACAAATACCAATATCCCTCAATGGCTGATCTGTGCAAAGTTCTAAAAGCTTCTCAGCCTGAAGATTAATCCATTTTAACAGTGAGTGGAATTTTGTGGACAAGAAAAAGTCCACTTCATGGAACAGTTTACTTGTGCCTATCATATGTAATTCTCTAATTAGAGTCCTATCTCAAGCACACAGCCATGATAATTTAAATTAATTCTGAGTAGCCCGAAGCTGACAGCCTTAGCATTCAAAATAAATGCTTCTGGTTACTGAGGTAATTTATTGATACTATGTTTAGAATCTGCCAACTTTCTTGGGCCCCTTTCAGCTCAGTCTTGTATTCATGTCACCCAAAAGGGACTGAAAAATGATTCAGGGCTGAGGGGACCAAAAAAATCTTAGATAACATAACAGTTAGTGCCCTCTTCACAAAAAAAAGCTCGGTCCAACCTGAAAAAAATCTTACTCCTTAGTATTTAATATCTTATGTTAGAATTTAAATGAACTAAAATTTTCTCTAGGGTGGAGAGACAGGGAAAATTATGAAAAAGACTGAGAATCCTTAAACTAAGTGAAACCAATCATCTGCCCAGAGTCACAGGTCCAGAGTCACAGAAATTCAGAGGCTAAATTCTGAAACTGGCAGGGGGTTATAAAACGTTCCTTGGATTTACCTAGATCTTGCCTCAATGTCAGATTCACCCTGGGCTGTCTTGTAGTAACTCTCTCTTGTATTTTTGATGTCTTCCTATTCTGATCTTAATGTTAAGTTCCAAATTCCTAAACCTTCATTCAAATCTTCCTACCTGCTGGACTGGATTCCTCTTGAGATTTAGAAAATCTGCACATGCTGGACTGGATTCCTCTTGAGATTTAGAAAATGTGCACATTTTAAAAGAAAACTAATGTTGATTAAATATTAGCTATTTATTCATTCAACAGATGTTCGTTGAGTGTCTGTCACGTGCTGGGCCTTGAACAAAGCAATGTTCCTACAAAGCCTCATGAAGCCTGTATTCTGATGATGGCAAATTAGTGACCATAAAATACTATCAAGGCGATGGCGAGTAGTACGAAGAGAATTATGGTCGTGTCAGAGACTAGTGAATGACAGAGGTCTGAGGGGATTCGAAAGTCCCCTCCAAGAAGAGATGAGAATAAAGTGAGACACTGAGGTGAGAGGACATCTATGGGAAGGCTGTTTGGGGCTGGGGACAGTAAGTGCACAGACCTGAGGGGAGAGCCTATGTGGCTGCTGGGAAAGACACAGGATAGATGTGACCATGAGAGGGAGTGAGGGGAAATGCCCCCACTGAGGGCATCCTTCCCCACTGTCTCATTCTCTCCTCCCATCCTCACAACCACATTATAAGACATGGGCACCTGATCCCATTTTACTGACATTGGCTAATGGTTAACATTTTCTGACCATGACCATGTGTCAGATACTGTTATAAATGAGCACTTTCCATGCATTACCTTATTTAACTGCCATAATACTGAGATATTGCTAGAATCCCCTTTTTAAAGTCAGATAAATAACAGAATCAGAGAGGATACTTTTTGGCCATGGTCTCATGGTAAACAACAGAGCTAGAGCTAGAACCCAGGCCCACTGGACTTGCTATGTTCCTCTCTACATCGGCATGCAGCCTGCCTGCTTTTGAGGATCTCACCCTTCTGAACTCCTACCTGACTTATCCAGGCTGGCACCCTGCCTGGTAATCCTTACCCGACTGCCACCAATGTTTCTAAACATCAAGAGGAATCCAGTCCAAAATTATTTTATCCTCATAGGACAAAATTAAAAAAATGAACAGGGAGCTTGTGTCAGGTGCTGGTGGCTGTCTAGCTGATACCCATTTTTCATCTTGCTGGGCATGGTGCTGCCTTCCACCTAAGCCAGCCTCTGCTGGAGGTACGGATATTGTACAGCCTAGTTGAGGCCAGTGAGATGAAAGTGGAAACTGTTGGGTGGGGTTACACCAGCATTCCTTAAGAAAGGAGTGGAAACGAAAGGAAAAATACATTCCCATGTTTAATCATTGTTATTTGGATCTTTCCAAATGCAACCAGTGAGCCAAATTAAACTCTTAAACAAATAATACAGTGTGGTACTGAGAAGTGGGGGAACTAAAAGTAACAGAATCTAAAACGTGGGATTGGATGAGCCAGGGAGGGAGGGTGAGAGGCCAATGTGAAGGACTTGCATATTGCAGACTGGAAAGGTGACCGTAGCTATATAATGCAAAATACTTGGTCAAACTGCCAACCACTGTGTTTGGAAGGTCACCGATGTGTTGACTGAGGCTGTGATGTTAGAGAAGATGGCAGGAAAATATTAGAATATGGACAGGTGACTTGTCACTCTCAGCAAAGTCTAGAGCTCCCAAACTCAGATGCCAAGCAAGATGGGAAGAAATACCACTTTGCTAAGGAAGGCACCCTTGACGTTCAGCCTGCATCTATGTCGCTTGAGAGGCCCACATTACAGACCCTTGCTGGGCTGAGAAAACCTGCTTTATCAGAAGGGGTGGGTGGTGCCCTATAGACAGAGGTTGTAAGCCTGCTGCCAAAGTGTGATTATCCACTGGAGGCTGTTATTTCAACTCTTCTAACAGCACACACTAAGTGGTATAGATTAAGTTAAAACTTAGGAAAAGGGGCATAAGCTAGAAAGGAAAGGAAATAAATCAACAGGCATTGACAGACACCTACTAAGTTTGTGGGGGAATCGTATCGCCAAAACCTCAAACCTGGTTTGCAACAGCCTAGGATGGTTGAATCCCTACAGCAACCTCACAACTTTCCCTCTCCTTCCCTTTCCCCAGCAATTCACATCAACAAGAAGTAGGTTGGCAATGTGCATAGCCCCCAGAAAGGGTGTCCTTCCCATGCCTACCACAGATGTGGCCATGGAAGACAGTGAATGAGGAATAGCCTCCCAGAGAGAGGCAAGGGCCATGGAGGGCAATGAGCAGGCGTTTCTGCCACAAGACAGAGGGGTTGGGCTTGCTATTCTTGCCTAGAAGGATGTGGTCACTGCTATGGGCAGAAACTGCTGTGTATGCCACCCTCCCTTTTATAAATGGGAGTTTATATTGTAACTATTCAGTATCTTTTCCAGTATTGCATGTTAGATATGCCAGGGTTGGCTGTAAGGGGTTATATGCATACTGAAGGGGGAACCACACATTGCCCAGAGATCCAGGGCCCTAATCTTGACATATAACTGGAGGAGGCCTGGCTGCCTTCTCCTTTGGGAATGGGGAGACTGTCCCCCATGGGAAGAAGGGTATGTCTGAGGAGCCAAAGGAGAGACAGAGGCTAGTTGCCTAGATAACAACACCCCTTCTCCCTTCCCTATGGGCAGAAATCCACTTGTGTTTGCGGAGCTAGTACCCAAGAAGAAAAGTGTTTCTTAGTGGCCCTGCAGAGAGGGGTGGCCATAAGAGACGGTCTTGGCCCATGAAGGTGCTCAGAGGGGCTACCAGAAGAGTTATTTTTTTATGGGGCTTCTTTGTGCTTTTTCTTGCTTAAACTGCAGATGAGAGGGCTGCAGCTTTGGTAGGCATCTGTGGCCAACCGTAAGACAAGGCTGCCATCTCCAAGCAGTGGTACTGACCTTAGGCTGTCCACCAACAGACGTACTATGTAAGAGAAAAATAGGCCCTTACCTTGCTTGAGCCCTGCTAATTAGACATTCTGTTGTAGGTGAACAAAATCCCAGTGAATATATTGATTTACTTCACTTTTGACCCTCAAAGTTCAGAACAGAATCCTGAGATTTCAACTTCAGCCCTGCTACTTTGTCAATTAGCAGCTGTTATTGAGTTCCTACATTGATTGTGTGTGGGGGGGGGGGGGGCAGTGGTCATCAAAACAACAAACAGGGTATGTTTCTGCCCCTTAAAGAGTTGAAAGCATGAATGAATTCGCCCAATGGCTTGCTGGTACCACTGTGTATTCCTAGTTGTCACAGGAAAACCCACAATTGGTTGAGAAATATTGTAAATACAAATGACTGTAGCTCCTTTAGGTTGGCTTGTGTTTTGGAAAAGCAAGGTACTGGCTAATTTTTCAGTATCTATATGGCTGATTTTAAACTAGATGAATGGCTGTGCATATGAGACAGAAGAAAAATTTGATCCAGCCTTTGTTCCATGCAACACGGGTTCATTGTGCCAGACACTATACTAGGCTAAGGAAGAAATGATGAACAGCCCTGTGGAGGCTGTGGTTCATTGTGGGAGAAAGATCATTAGGTAAAGTGTGGGAAAGGCCATGAAATGGTACATTTGGGGGCACATGATCGGCTCTGGAAAGTGAGGCTTTCCAAGATCTATGCTGGGGTTTTAAGGGATGAGAGAGGTATTCTCATATAAATTATAGAAGACGAGGACCTTGGAGGGACTTTAGAGATCAGAGTATCCAGCCTTCACTTCTACAGATGAGAGAAATGCACATCAAGACAAGACCAAGATACCTTAGCTTCTGGTTCTAATGGCACTTGAAGAATTGGGGGGAAAAAGGAAAAAAATGAATGAAATGAAAAAGAATGACCTAGCAGCTACTTTGAGAATCCAATATTTGATGACAGGTATGTCGTAGAACATCGACTCTTTATCCAAATAACAAAAAATGGGAATGGATAGAAATTGCAGAAATTCATGAAACATCATGTTTTCTGTAAAGATGAGTGCAAGACAACAGTTGGCAGCCAGAAAACTAAAATGAATATTATAAATTATTTCTGTTCCCTACCTACATCTACAACAGGTTTGCTGTGGCTTCATATACTGAAACAAGTTTGTATGTCAGCCATTTAAGATTGTTTACTCAGAATGTCAGGATTTGACCAGTTCTAGATTTAAAATATTTCTGAAGTTTAGGTCTCTCAATTCTAAAAGAGCATAGTGATTAGGAAAAGAGGACATTTATGAGATAATGTACATATTTGTGGAGAGGCAACTCAATGTCTTGAAACAGTTGAAATTGAGACAGTCACAACTTCTGTGTTAGCAGCAAGACAAACATGGGGTCACTCTGGTCCCCCATTTTAATGTGACCATGTCATCCGCTTTCTATGGACTAGAGGGCCACGATGCCACCAGCCTGTCATGCAAAATCCTATAGATCACGCAAACAGCACAGAGCATGCATTATAATAAGTTCTTCAAGTACACTGCAGTTATTTTTTTTAATGGGTAGTGATTTTACAATTGTTCCTTTCTGAACAGTTGTGTTATTTAGATGCTTCTAGTGTTTAGGCTATTGTGTAAATCATCTACTTACTGTATTTAAATCCTTAGCATATGACTGCACAGGATCTGACCTCATCATTAATTAACAATGACTCAAATATTTATGATAGCCAGTAATACGCTCTGCTAGTAGCTGGCTAAAGGCCCCCTGGCAAGTCATATAGTATCTTTAAGCCTCAGTTTCCTTATCTGCCAAATGAGGTGGTTCTATTAAGTTTCCTTCCAGTTCCAGCATTTTCCTGGACTTCGGAGCTGACTTAGCACGTCAGGGATGGAGTTGGTAACCTCATTAAGAAGCATGTACACAACACACAGAGGTTTTAAACTGAGGAAGAGATGGGCCAAATTGCTTTATCAGATTTTGAGCATCTGCCAAGACAAAGGGAGGGAGAGGGGCCCTGGGTGGTTTTACATTCACGTGCTTATAACCACAGTTCAGCTCCTACAGAAGACAAGAAGAAATATATCATACTGAATAAAAGCTCTTTGGAGCAGCAGAAAAAAACAAAGTTTCAAGAAGGGGGAAGGAACTGGCCTGGTGGGTGGGGTACAATAGGAAATCCAGTGTTTCCACTGAGGCCCCACAGACTCTCCAATTTGGCAAGGGCCTGAATTGTACAGAAAGCAGCCCCCACTCCCTCCCTTCCCAGACTGCAGCAGGAGTCAAGGCTGGAGCGCCTGGTGCCGAGAGAGTATCCTCAGAGGAAACGAAAAGATCACAGAGCCCAAAGGTTCAGCCCTTGTGCCTCTCTGAGAAGCATCCCCTTTTCCCAGGCCTCACTGTGGGAAAGGCCGCAGACAACTGTCATGAGAAGGCAAGGCAGAGTCCATGGGAGAGAGAGCAGAAGGATCCTCATTTGACTTCTTCTGGGCAGGAAATAGAATTAAAGAGAAGGAAAGGTTGCGAAGAAGTGTGATCCACCAGTCCAGACCTCTCACTGTTTCCACAGCTACTTATGTGCCATCTTGGCCTTTAAAAGGGGGGGAGAAAAACGAAGGAGAGAGAAAATAAGAAGATAAGAGACGGCAGAAATGGAAAGGAATGGGCAGGAAATCATCAAAAGGAGGCTGTGCTCCGGACACTGCCGTGATGACCGCGGGGAGAGGCCTGGAGAACCGGGGAGGCTGGACACACTGGACATGCTAAGACTTTGCTGTTGCTGTATTAGCGCCACTGTGGGGGTGCATGTGCCCAGGGAAAGGGTGTGGCTGGGCAGATGCCACAGGGTGACTCTGATCTTGGTCAGCTTCCCATCCCGGGTCTTCAGGCTCCCAGGCTCAGAAACATGAATTCTGTCTGCACACTGAATGAGCACCTGCCCTCAAGCGCAGATACATAGTTACCAGCAAACACCTCACACATTAATTTTCCACTGGGAATACAATGATGAAGTGGGCAGGATGTTTACATCCACCTGGGCAATGCCCGCTTTCCCTGCAAGCAGGATGCAGAGGAAGGCAGCCTTCAGAACAAGGAGAGCCAGGTGAGCACAGGAGGGCCCCAGCTGACCCTCTCTGCTCTCTCCGTACTCCAGGCTGGGCTTTGCAAGGGAGAGCGTCCACTCAGGCAAGATCCCCTCCACTAGGCAAGGCTCAAAAGGCATCACTAACACCTGACTCCTGGGCTTTCTTTCCTTTTCTCAGCACTCACAAACCTTGTCCTGTTCCTACGCCTTTCTTCAAACTGCACTCCACACACCACAAGTGTTGATTTCTAATCTCTGACTTACAGGCACAATCACTTTTTAGTACATCCTCCCCAAGATCACTATGATTTGAGTTTTGGATTCTGTATATTTTTATGGACAATTTTTGAAGTATTCCTCAGGCTGGCTCTTCAACTGTGTATGATGAGGTGTTTACTAGTTTAATTCTCAACACAGAAACGTGTCTTTATTTCTAAGGGCAGGATCGTGGGCAGCGGTGTCACTATTGCCTTCGTGTACCAAGGACACCACCCAAATCTCATAAAACTGCAGGACACCACAAAGCAGTCACGCAGCAGGCACTCGGCAGCATGGCTTTGATCTGCACACAGCTGTGCGAGGTGAGGATGGCAGGGACGGAACTAAAGCCACAAAGGAAAAGCCAGGGGAACCGATGTTGTCCTTACCACTCTTGACTCGGAGCCTTGCTGAGGAGCCTTATGCTGCTGAGATTCTAGACAGCTCTAGCACTTCCCAGGGCCCTGCAGCCCTGTGGCAGCATCCCCTCTACACAGATGGAGGAACAGATTGAGAGGGGACCTGCCATCCAATCGACAATCAGAGCTAGGTGTCTGTGAGGTCACGCGGCAAAAACTCACTTTGGATTGGAAGGAGGTTCTCATCCATTAGGCAAAGCCTCTCACCAGGAAAATAGGAAATTAGAATTTAAAAAAATTATAGTTCCTGGTATTAGAGAAAAGTGTAGGCACTTGAGGCATGTCTATATGGGGGAAATGTTGACAGTTGGGTCCATTATGGATTTAAAGTTTTAGGACAGAAATCTAGTCTTTACATGGCTAACCCTGCAGAGATAGGTGCTGTGAGAAATATGCTCCCAGGCACCCTACTGATCTGGGGAATTACCAAGATTAGTAAAATGGCCATTACCTGCCACCCACCAAGTTCCTCTGAAGCACTTCCAACATGCTTCGAGCCCGTGGTCAGATGACCCCACCAGGTTCAGGATCATTCCCTCTGTGCAAATGAGCATGTGCCAAGTCTGACTCTAATGGAATCCTGTGAAAATAACCGAAGACACGGTCTCAACTTGGAGGTGCAAGTCTCCTTGCCAGAGGGTATGATTAAAAACATGACCTACCTACCTGGGTGGATGCCCTTGTCCCATGCTCGGTGGGCCCGTTACTGCTCTGCTCTCTCCTGCTCCATCTTGGCATCGCCCTTCCTTCCCCCTGTTCTCAAAGATTCTGCCCATTATGCCTTCCACCCAAGTCCTTTCCCACCCATCTCATGACCAGAAGAGAAACAGAAAGACACCTGTGCATCTGGGGTGCCTGGGCTCTACAAGATAAACACCAGGTAAGGGAGGAATCATTCATTCATTCAACAAATATTTACTGAGTACAATAAGCAAGATGCCATCCTTAACCTCAGAACTTAAGTCTGTGGCAGTCCCCACAAACTGGACTAGCCTCAGCACCACTAGAGGCCATGGCAGCATTTTAGACAACCATTTCAGGTAAGTGCTGTAACGAGACCTTAGAATTTACTGGTTGGGTAGAACAAGAGATGCCAGCTACTCCATGATGCAGAATTGAGATCAACAGAGGAAAGCCAGTTATAACATCCTATGTTCCATGAGAACCCTTACTTCCCACCCATGGAGGGTTGTTAGATTTAGCAAGTAAGAATTTATAGTGCCCAGTTAAATGTGAATTTCAAATTAACAATGAGCAATGTTTTAGTATAAATATGTGCCAAACATTTTGGTATGTCTTAGCATATGTCCCATACAATATTTGGGACATACATATACAGCTGCCTTCCTTCAGTGCCCCTGCTTGCTTGAACTCTGTAAATACTGGTCTTCTGTGACCAGCTGACTTCCTTATTTCACATAATACAACTGTCTTGAAATGATGAAAGGAGATAAGGAGTAGAAAAATATCTGATGTAAACCAAGAGGTACTCTACCAGAGATTGTCAAACCATGATCCTTGAACCACAATCTTCTGTAGGTTTACAACCACAGCTGCTCTGATTTGATCAATCGTATTTGCTTATTTTTATGGTAAGGTCTTACTTGAATTAAGTAGCTAAAAACTATTTGAAAATCACTAGTGTATATAGTTGGCAGCAAACTCTGTGGCTTACTTTGAGGGGTAGAGGACATTGTTGACTGTCTCCCTGGCATCCATTCCCTCTTTTCTACCCCCTTACAGAATTCTGATTTTTGTTCAGGCATTTATCCATCCTCTTCTGCACAGCGGGTGTCTCAGCTCTGAAGATGGGCTAACTGACTACGGCAACATCTTTCCCTGCCAGCAGTGGCTTCAGGAGTGGGCAGGCAAGCCCCTGCTGGTCAATGGGTCATGAGGTGACGCCTTCTGGGGTCTTTGCAGAAACCTTACTTCACTTCTAAGAGAGAGTGCCAAAAAGCAACGGTCCCTTTCTTCCTCTGGACGCCATCAGGGCTGAGTCAGATGTCTAAGAATTGCCATCTTGATACCAGCATGAGATGAAGCTTAAGGCTGGGGATGGTGTAGTACGAGATAAAACGAAGTTGGTATCTTGATGACATTGTGGACACTGTGGAACCACTGAATATCCTTTCTGTTGAAGCCACTTTGGGTTGGATCTCAATTGTATTCAGAAAACAACTTGTCATGGATATGGTTTTGTACTTGGAGTTTCTATTAAAAGGGAATGCTGAAGACAGACATGCAGATTTAAACTTCTGAGCTCCACAGCAATAAAGGTGCATCTACCTGCTCATCCTTACCCCTCTATGGATATTTTTCTTTTTTGAGAGAATGACTTTTTAATAATTCCCTCTCTGTCCTTCCAGAGTTTCCTTTTGCTAATGTGAGCAATTATAAATATATATCCATTTTACCGTTTTTTTTCTTACAAAATGAGCATAATATTTCTTTTTTTTTTTTACCTAGCAAGGTGTCTTGGAGATACTTTGTGAATACACTGAAAGCTTTCTCATTCTTTAAAAAAAATTTTCTAATTTAAAAAGCCCCATTCAGTGGCTTTCTATTTTTTGGGGGGGTATTATTAATGTACAATTATATGAGCAACATTACATTATATTATGGTTACTAGACTCCCCCTATTATCAAGTCCACACCACATACCCCATTACAGTCACTGTCCTTCAGCGTAGTAAGATACAATAGAATCACTACTTGTCTTCTTTGCGTTATACTGCCTTCCCTGTATCCCCCCTCCACAACATTACGTGTGCTAATCGTAATACCCCTTTTTCCCCCTTATCCCTCCTTTCCCACACATCTTCCCCAGTCCCTTTCCCTTTGGTAACTGTTAGTACATTCTTGGGTTCTGTGAGTCTGCTGCTGTTTTGTTCCTTCAGTTTTTTCTTTGTTCTTATACTCCACAGATGAGTGAAATCATCTGATACTTGCCTTTCTCTGCCTGGCTTATTTCACTGAGCATAATACCCTCTAGCTCCATCCATGTGGTTGCAAATGGTAGGATTTGTTTTCTTCTTATGGCTGAATAATATTCCATTGTGTATATGTACCACATCTTCTTTATCCATTCATCTACTGATGGACACTTAGGTTGCTTCCATTTCTTGGCTATTGTAAATAGTGCTGCAATAAACATAGGGGTGCATCTGTCTTTTTCAAACTGGGCTGCTGCATTCTTAGGGTAAATTCCTAGGAGTGGAATTCCTGGATCAAATGGTATTTCTATTTTGAGTTTTTTGAGGAACCTCCATACTGCTTTCCACAATGGTTGAACTAATTTGCAGTCCCACCAGCAGTGTAGGAGGGTTCCCTTTTCTCCACATCCTCGCCAACATTTGTTGTTGTTTGTGTTTTGGATGTTGGCCATCCTCACTGGTGTGAGGTGATATCTCATTGTGGTTTTAATTTGCATTTCTCTGATGATTAGCGATGTGGAGCATCTTTTCATGTGTCTGTTGGCCATCTGAATTTCTTCTTTGGAGAACTGTCCAGCTCCTCTGCCCACTTTTTAATTGGATTATTTGCTTTTTGTTTGTTGAGGTGTGTGAGCTCTTTATATAATTTGGATGTCAACCCCTTATCAGATATGTCATTGATGAATATATTCCCCCATACTGTAGGATATCTTTTTGTTCTATTGATGGTGTCCTTTGCTGTACAGAAGCTTTTTAGTTTGATATAGTCCCACTTACTCATTTTTGCTTTTGTTTCCCTTGCCCAGGGAGATATGTTCATGAAGAAGTTGCTCATGTTTATGTCCAAGAGATTTTTGCCTATGTTTTTTTCTAAGAGTTTCATGGTTTCATAACTTACATTCAGGTCTTTGATCCATTTTGAGTTTACTTTTGTGTATGGGGTTAGACAATAATCCAGTTTCATTCTCTTACATGTAGCTGTCCAGTTTTGCCAACACGAGCTGTTGAAGAGGCTGTCATTTCCCCATTGTATATCCATGGCTCCTTTGGCATATATTAATTGACCATATATGCTTGGGTGTATATCTGGACTCTCTAGTCTGTTCCTTTGGTCTATGGGTCTGTTCTTGTGCCAGTACCAAATTGTCTTGATTACTGTGGCTTTGTAGTAGCACTTGAAGTCAGGGAACATAATTCCCCCAGCTTTATTCTTCTTTCTCAGAATTGCTTTGGCTATTTGGGATCTTTTGTGGTTCCATATGAATTTTAAAACTATTTTCCCAAGTTCATTGAAGAATGCTGTTGGTATTTTGATAGGGATTGCACTGAATCTATAGATTGCTTTAGGCAGGATGGCCATTTTGACAATATTAATTCTTCTTATCCATGAGCATGGGATGTGTTTCCATTTATTGGTTTCTTCTTTAATTTATCTCATGAATGTCTTGTAGTTTTCAGAGTACAAGTCTTTAACTTCCTTGGTTGGGTTTATTCCTAGGTATTTTATTCTTTCTGATGCCACTGTGAATGGAATTATTTTCCTGATTTCTCTTTCTGCTAGTTCATCATTAGTGTATAGGAATGCAACAGATTTCTGTGTATTAATTCTGTATCCCTCAACTTTACTGAATTCAGATATTAGATCTAGTAGTTTTGGAGTGGATTCTTTAGGATTTTTTATGCACAATATCATGTCATCTGCAAACAGGGACAGTTTGACTTCTTCCTTACCAATCTGGATGCCTTTTATTTCTTTGTGTTGTGTGATTGCTGTCACTAGGACCTCTAGAACTATACTGAATAAATGTGGGGAGAGTGGGCATCCTTGTCTTGTTCCCAATCTTAAAGGAAAAGCTTTGAGTTTCTCACTGTTAAGTATAATGTTGGCTGTGGGTTTGTCATATATGGCCTTTATTGTATTGAGGTAGTTGCTCTCTATACCCATTTTGTTGAGAGTTTTTATCATGAATGGATGTTGAATTTTGTCGAAAGCTTTTTCAGCATCTATGGAGATGATCATGTGGTTTTTGTCCTTCTTTTTGTTGATGTAGTGGATGAAGTTGATGGATTTTCAAATGTTGTACCATCCCTGCATCCCTGGGATGAAACCCACTTGATCATATGGATGATCTTTTTGATGTACTTTTGAATCCGGTTTCCTAATATTTTGTTGAGTATTTTTGCATCTATATTCATCGAGGATATTGGTCTGTAAGTTTCTTTTTTGTGGTGTCTTTGCCTGGTTTTGGTATTAGAGTGATGTTGGCCTCGTAGAATGAGTTTGGGAGTATTCCCTCCTCTTCTACTTTTTGGAAAACTTTAAGGAAGATGGGTATTAGGTCTTCACTAAATGTTTGATAAAATTCGGCAATGAAACTATCTGGTCCAGGGGTTTTGTTCCTAGGTAGATTTTTGATTACCAATTCAATTTCTTTGCTGGTAATTGGTCTATTCAGATTTTCTGCTTCTTCCTGGGTCAGCCTTGGAAGGTTGTATTTTTCTAGAAAGTTGTCCATTTCTTCTAGGTTATCCAGTTTGTTACAATATAATTTTTCATAGTATTCTCTCATATTCTTTGTATTTCTGTGGTATTCACAGTGATTTTTTTCCTTTCTCATTTCTGATTCTGTTTATGTGTGTAGACTCTCTGTTTTTCTTGCTAAGGCTGGCTAGGGGTTTATCTATTTTGTTTATTTTGTCAAAGAACCAGCTCCTACTTTCATTGATTCTTTCTATTGTTTTATACTTCTCAATTTTATTTATTTCTGCTTTAATCTTTATTATGTCCTCCTTCTACTGACTTTGGGTCTCATTTTGTTCTTCCTTTTCTAGTTTCATTAATTGTGAGTTTAGTGTGTTCATTTGGGATTGTTCTTCTTTCCCGAGGTAAGCTTGTATTGCAATATATTTCCCTCTTAGCACGGCCTTCACTGTATCCCACAGATTTTGTGCTGTTGAATTGTTGTTGTGATTTGTCTCCATATATTGCTTGATCTCTGTTTTTATTTGGTCATTGATCCATTAATTATTTAGGAGCATGTTATTAAGCCTCCATGTGTTTGTGGGCTTTTTCATTTTCTTTGTGTAATTTATTTCTAGTTTCTTGCCTTTGTGATCTGAGAAGCTGGTTGGTACAATTTCAATCTTTTTGAATTTACTGAGGTTCTTTTTGTGGCCTAGTATGTGATCTTTTCTTGAAAATGTTCAATGTGCACTTGAGAAGAATGTGTATTCTGCTGCTTTTGGATGGAGTTTTCTGTAGATGTCCATTAGGTCCATCTCTTCTAATATGTTGTTCAGTGCCTCTGTGTCTTTATTTATTTTCTGTCTGGTTTATCTGTCCTTTGGAGTGAGTGGTGTGTTGAAGTCTCCTAAAATGAATGCATTGCCTTCTTTTCCCCCTTTAATTCTGTTAGTATTTGTTTCACATATGTAGGCGATCCTGTGTTGGGTGCATAGATATTTGTAATAGTTATATCCTCTTGTTGGACTGACCCTTTTATCATTATGTAATGTCCTTCTTTGTCTCCTGTTACTTTCTTTGTTTTGAAGTCTATTTTGTCTGATACAAGTACTGCAACTTCTGCTTTTTTCTCCCTATTAGGTGCATGAAATATCTTTTTCCATCCCTTTCCTTTCAGTCTGTGTATGTCTTTGGGTTTGAAGTGAGTCTCCTGTAGGCAGTATATAGATGGGTCGTGTTTTTTTATGCATTCAGTGACTCTATGTCTTTTGATTGGTACATTCAGACCATTTGCATTTAGGGTGATTATCGATAGGTATGTACTTATGGCCATTGCAGGCTTTAGATTCATGGTTACCAAAGGTTCAAGGGTGATCCCCTTACTATCTAACAGTCTAATTTAAGTAACTTCATATGCTATTATAAACACAACCTAAAGATTCCTTTTTATGTTTCTTCCTTTTTCTTCCTCTTCCATTCTTTGTATGTTATGAATCATATTCTGTTCTCTTTGTCTATCCCTTGGGTGACATCTATTTAGCTTTAGGAATACTTCCATCTATAGGAGTCCCTCCAAAGTGCACTGTAGAGGTGGTTTGTGGGAGGTAAATTCTCTCAGCTTTTGCTTATCTGAAAATTGTTTAATCCCTTCTTCAAATTTAAATGATAACCTTGCCAGGTAGAGTATTCTTGGTTTGAGGCCCTTCTGCTTCATTGCATTAAATACATCATGCCACTCCCTCCTGGCCTGTAAGGTTTCTGTTGAGAAATCTGATGATAGCCTGATGGGTTTTCCTTTGTATGTGATCTTTCTTCTCTCTCTAGCTGCTTTTAAAAGGCTTTCTTTATCCTTGATCTTTGCCATTTTAATTATTATATGTCTTGATGCTGTCTTCCTTCGGTCCCTTGTGTTGGGAGATCTGTGTGTCTCCATGGCTTGAGAGACTATCTCCTTCCCCAGACTGGGGAAGTTTTCAGCAATTACCTCCTCAATGACATTTTCTATCCCCTTTTCTCTCTCTTCTTCTTCTGGTACCCCTATAATGCAAATAATGTTCCATTTGGATTGGTCACACAGATCTCTCAATATTATTTCATTCTTAGAGATTCTTTTTTCTCTCTGTGCCTCAGCTTCTTTGTATTCCTCTTCTCTAATTTCTATTCCATTTACCATGTCTTCTACTACATTTAATCTGCTTTTAAATCTCTCCATTGTATGTTTCATTTCAGATATGGAATTTCTTAATGATTGAATCTCCGACTTAAATTCATTCCTGAGTTCTTAAATATTGTTCTGTACCTCCATAAGCATGTTTATGATTTTTATTTTGAACTCTCTTTCTGGAAGATTGGTGAGTTCAATTTCATTTGGCCCTCTTTCTGGGGTTTGTGATATTTTGGTCTGAACCACATTCTTTTCACATTTCATATTTCTGTGTAGTGCCCACTAGTGTGCAGAAGCTCCAGTTTGTGGACCTGCTCAGCCCCTAGAGTGAGGTTGGGGGTCGTACGGGAGCAGTGCTGGTGCCTGGGGGGAGGAAAGATCTGTTTCCTGATTCCTGTCCGCAGTGCTTATCTCCAGTATCAGCGCCAGTGGGCCAAGCACACAGTGTAAGCCTCTGTGCTTTGTGTCTCTAGCTGTTGTAGGCGGGGCCTCCCTCTGACTGGCCTGACACCAGCGCAGTGACTGGTGGTTTGCGAGCCGGTGCTGTCAGGCCAGGAGGAAGGCGCAGCAGGCTGTGAGTCCCAGTGGGGGGCTCGGGGCTGAGCAGCCAGCCAGGCGGATGGAGCGCCTGAAGCTCCTCAAAGTTCCCAATCTGCTGGGCTGAGCGCGCCCAGACAACCTTTTCTCCCTATCTCTTCTCCAGCACCGCCCCTTCAGTTGCCTTCTCGGTGCTAGGAAGCCTCTCAGACTGCCTGCCTTTCACTTGTCCCAGAGTGGCTGGGTGTGGATCCTGTCCTCCACAAACGGCCCAAATCTGTTTCTCAAGCACTCTGCCTGTCCCATCTCCCCATCCTCCAGAGCACCACACAGTGTAGGTTTCTGCTGGCAAAGCATATCTCCAGGGCTAGGTGTGACGCAATCCCAGGCTTCCACCCCCTCCCCCACTCCATTTCTCTTTCTCCCGCCAGTGAGCTGCGGTGGGGGAAGGGCCTGGGTCCCGCCGGATCAAGGCTTTGGTACATTACCCTGTTTCATGAGGTCTGCTCTGTTCGTGAGGTCTGTATGCAGTCTGGTGCAGCCTTCTTTCCTGTTGTTGTTTTAAGGTTAGTTGTATTAACTGTATTTTTGCACTATCTGTGGTTTTGGGAGGAGTTCTCTGTCTCATCTCTCACGCTGCCATCTTGAATCTCCCTCTCTATGGATATTACACATAGAAAGAACTGAACTGAGTAGCTTTTTCCCTTTTCTATGAATTTGAATAAAAGTAGTTCTAGTTTGGTATTTATTGATGAAGTGTTGAAAATAAATTTACTCCTCCCTCTGGCAAAAGCTCCGTATTTAAGCATCCTCAGAACCCCAAGGGGCAGTGCATGCGGTTTGAACTGCCTGAGACATTTGTCTCTGGAGCACAGGCAGAGGCCGAGGCCAGAGGCCTTTGGGCATCTTTAAGGTGAAGACTCCCACAGCCCATGGGCAGCCCTGGGACAACAACACCCCACTCCACAGTCACATGCTTGACTTTTCCTTCACCCTTCTCTCCCGTGACTGTTGAACCAGTCCCCTGGCTTTGAGGGTGGAGCTCCCACTCTGGAAACTTTTTACCCATGCAGCCTTCTCCTGTTTCAAACATTTCCATGAACCTATAAATCAACTCTTCAGAGAAAGGCAGAAGGCCTGACTCTGGGCTGTTGCCTTTGAAAAAGTTTTAGTCTGTGTCCCGGGGTTTCTAAATGGTACAGTAAAGCCACTCGAAACTAACCTCTTTAATCCACCAGCCAAGCCATAACTGTAGTAGTGAATGGCTCCAAGCCAAGAGCTCTGACTTCAGTACAGCAAGACCAAAACACAGCAAAGAAAATATAATATGGATTAATCATGGACACTAATAAAAACAAAAACATGAAACTGGCAAAAGAATGAAAACAGCCTACCAAACTGAGGCCAATTCATTCCATAATATTTACCTGTGCCAGGCATTACCACAAGGTGCCAAAATACAAACTGAATAAGCTCTGCTTCTGCCCTCAAGAGTCAACAGACACATAAATAATTTAAGATAAATCTCAAAGAATGAAAACATTCACAAAGTGGGAATGGTGGGAGATGGGAGCCATTTACACAAGCCAGTTCATAGAGAATTCTCAGAGCAAACATGTGAGCTGTGTATGCATGCAACAGGCAAAAGGAGGGCACAGAGTGTGCGTGGGGGTGGGCGGTGGGAAACCAGTGTGTGCTAGCGCCCATTATGTTTGGCCTTCTCTTCTGTTCCAAGAGGTTTGGCCCTCCTCACGTAGGCTGTGGGTTTGGATTGATGATGGTTTAATTTATTTAATTATTTAAGCAAAGGTGGGATATAACCAGATTTGAGATTTTAGAAGAGCATCAATATGGGAAAACGTTCACCAGAGGTGAGGAAGTAGGTTACAAACGAGTTTGATTGCATATCAATTGTGCGTAAGAATGAAAACAATCTCTCTGAAAGATAAATTAAAATGGCAACTATTTTAAAGAAAGTAAGACTATGGGAGGTTTTTCATCTTTACATTTGTGGATTTTCTAATCAGAGAAGTGAATTAATGAATTTAATCATGAACATGTATTAACTCAGCTAATTTTTAAAAATTGTGTATGTGTGTGTGTATAGATGGAGTTTTTACAGATTCAGTGAGACGAGGCAGCAGGGAGTCACTGGTGGCAGACTGTCTGCATAGCTCAGGTGTGACAGGGTGATCACTGGGACCAGGGCAGTGGGGACAAGGGAAAATGTACCTTCTTGGGCCATTTCAGAGGAAGAGTTGACCTGTCAAGGTTGACCACATGGAATAGGCTGGTGGGGAAAGAAACAGTGAAGAGGAAGAATCAAACATGACCCAGGGGAGAGAGACCCCTTATTCACAATGGCTCTGTCCTCTGCTTCTTACAGTACAGGCCTCTGAATTTGGCTGTCTTCTCAGGGATCCAAACTAGATTTCTTGCTTTTCTCCGTTCACACTGGCCACACACGTAGAGGGAAAGGGCAAGTCCTTCCTTCTTATTGTGACGACAGACTCCCACCCCATCATGCCCACTGATAGCACCCTGCTCCGTACACCTATGAGACCTTTAGTTCAAAATTCCTAAATTCACTGGCTGGTTTGTTATCAGAAGCTCACAAATCTTAGCCTCTTTCAAGGCAATTAAAACTCCAGTGTGGGTGACCTTTGGCACCAACTACTTTTTATACCTAGCCGGCTCTCACCACGGTATAATAGTCCACCAGCACAGGAAGGCCAACACATTACCCTGGAGCCACATGGGAGATGACTCCACACACACACACACACACTGCAGCTTTGCGAGTGTAGCCTTCCACTCCTTTCCCTCACAATGTCCCAAAGCTCCCATTCAACAAGGAAAACGTGGCTCTGATTAGGAGGTTTTACTCAGGCCAAACAGTTGCAACCCCATTCTCATCAGACAGACAGGAGGGGGTCCAATTTCCATCAGTAAAGCCAGGGGGAAATGAGTGACAACTGCAGAACTGAGCTGCCTGGGCCAAGGAGAAGGAGCTGCAAAGGAGAAAATTGACTCTGTTAAGTCAAATCCGTCCTGGGATAATGGACTGTGGAATCAGTTCCAGGCCTTCACACTCTCTTTCGCTGGATCGCATTAATCCGTCATTTTTTTTTCTCTATTCTTGCCACCTAATAACGTATGGGTCCACTCCCCACTCACACAAGGATCCACAGAACATGAGAAACAGGCCAATTCTAACTAGAGGGCAACATTTACAACCAGCAGAATAGGCCATGATCTGGCTCTAAATTCCAAAAGGAAAACAACTTTGATTCAAGAAGTAATTTGATACAGACAATTTTCAAAAGTGTAGGCAGAAGGACTTTCATACTACACAGAGGGGGAGAAAGGCTAATTGGAAAACGAAACTTGGTCAGTTGTGGGCTGGTGGGGTGGGGAGTGGGGAGGGGCAGGACTTGCTGGTTCCCAAAAGCTGATTGTTAAATTTTTAGGAGCCTTGCAAGCTGGTTGACATCATGTTGGTAGTCTGAGTTGGTAGTCTGAAGTCAGCCATGGTGGGAATATCCTCTCCCCTAGCCAACTGTTATACATTTACCAGTGCACCAGTGAATACGATCCTCTTTTCATTTAAAGCCCTGTTTATATATGCATTGGCGTGTGTGTGTGTATTGTATGTAAAAAGTCAGGACATAAGTAGTTAAAACATTAACTGTTTTAATTCTAGGTAGTGAGACTAACAATCATTTTGATCTTCTTTTGCTTCAGCTTTTTTTTTTTTCTCGGGTGCACATGTATTCTTTGTCTAATAACCAATCTGGCAAAGACAGCAGTTCCTTTCCCTTCTGAGATCTCTGACTCACCCCTTTCCTCTCCTCTTCTTTAATCACCTCCTGCCTTGACCTCCCAAGTTTTTATTCTCTGTGTAGGGTGGTGCTGAAGTCCCAAACTCCTCACCTACCCCCAGGCAGGCCCAACTCCAGGTAATGAGAGAGGGTGACAGATTCCAAGCTCCAAGTGCACAGAGCCCAAACTCAGCCCACACCAGGCTCAGCAGTGGGGGTGGACTGGCCTCTGGACCTCTGCCCTGGACACAAAGCTGTTATGGTGATTTAACAAAGGAGTGATGAGCAGCTGGAGAAAGCAGGAGTCTCAGCCCAGGTGACCCAGGCCCGGGGATGGGACAACACTTCCCTCGAGGCATTCCTCTCGCTTTCACCAGCTGGATACCAGCCATTCCTACTGCTTTCAGAGCAGGGTGACCACTCAACATTTTCACACGTAGTGTCTCGCTGTCCTCAGTTGTGCCATACCTGGGGGCCCTCTCAATTGAACAGACATAAACCCAGGCACAGAGCCAGAAACAGAGTGAGGACGACAATCCAGGTGTTAACACTGGACTTCAGGGCTTCTGACTATATCGAATACTTAATGAGACCCTGAGTTTCCTGTTAGTTTGAATGAAACTCAAGCTCCCGTTTTCTCATGATTAAGGAATTCTAAGACAGCCTTGTAGGCTACTAACCCCAATTTGAGCCAGTTTTGGAACCAGTTTATGGTCTCTGCAGGAAGGTAAGATTTTACAATGTTGTTTCCTACTTCCTACATACTCCCTGGATAAGGCACTTTTAAGTGTGGGGTGAATCCTGGCATTATTGCTGTGCTGCTTCTCGACCACTTTCACTTCCCAGTTCTGCAGACTGTGAATCCTAAGACTCACCTGTTGCCTCCAAATCCCCCTGCCTCACACGAAGATGAGAGGGCTGGGACAGGAAGGGCTGTATAACTCCCCGGGATCTCCCCAGGCACACAGTGGACCACATGTGTGTCTGCAGCGCACCCAGCTCTGGTCAAGCGCCTCTCAACTCTGGGTACTCAGCTGGCCTCCAGAAACTTCTGGTTGGTCTGTGATTGTCAGAGAGGCCTGACCCTGTGCAGATGGGACCCTTCTTAGCACAGGAAGGGCTGTCGTCCTGCCAAAAGTTCTAGGAAACCATGTAACCAGCTTTAGAGAAAAAGCAGCATCAACTCTAAAGTCTTATTGACAAACTTTCTGAGTTAAAAGGGATTTTGAATCTTTATCCAACCCAGAACCTGGGAGGTCAAGAACCACCTTGGTATATAAGACAGGGGCCAGGGAGTTGGGGCTCAGGTGCCCAATCCTGCTACTCCCCCAAAGCACGCCCATCTTTATTTGATTTGCACATTGGACTTTCTTATCAAAATCTTGTCTTAAGGGTTCCAGTGACTAAAAATGGTAAGTTTGAAAGTTACTCAACTAGTCTAATCATGCTGTTTAAGAGGCTGAAGAAACTGAGGCCCAGGGAGGCAAAGTTCAGGCAGAAGTGAATGGAGAAGCCAGTCTTTCCACTCTACCCACATCCACTTCTGCTTCATCTGTCCTTTGATTTGGCAGGCTGTTGACCTTGGCCTCATGAAATACTCTTATCTTTTTGGTATACCATAGCCCTTGCTTTTTTGCCGGTGAGGAAATGATCTAATAGTTCTCAGTTTTGGACCTGGCTCCACACCCTGTGCTCGCCTCCTCGTGGACTTAGATTTCCTGCCCATGGGCCCTGGGCCATTCAGCAGCAGACTTGCCAGACCCTGTCTTACCTCGATGTCCTCTGCCTCTCCACACAATGCGAATCTACACTGACTTTGGTGGTCCTGGGAACTGCCAAAACACCCCCATCAACCTGGGATGTAACAGATGTAACTCTGCCCTGACTCTATGTTACTAAAGATGCTGATGACAAATAGAACGCAAGATGGCTATATATAAGATGAACACCAAAATTCACTGCAGTAGCTACACACCGACTGAGATTGCCCCACAAGAGTTCTGAATCCTTACATGAATATTAAAACAGTCACAGTGATCCAGGAATCTCTTTCTTTCCTCCTTTGTCAAAAACACTGGCAGAACTTCAGCTATTGTCACAGTTTTCCAATTTATGAACAGCAAACACTGTTCGAAGCTCATACCCAAGCAGTTCCATTAAATTGTGCTTATTCGCCCAACCAAAGAATTCTTCCCTTAACAAATGGCATCACTGCAGTGTTTTAACAGCAAGCTTCTCTAATGACTCAACCATACACTGCTCTTTACAAAAAAGAAAAGCATACAAATTTTCAATACCACAACTCCTGCAAAAGTGAGTTGTACTTAAAAAATGAAAACCATAGGTCAAAAAAGGTGGAGACAGAAGACCAGATGCAGAACTGAGGCCTTTCGTGGACTACTTGGCCTTTTTGTCTAACACTGAGATCTAAGAAAGCTGGAGTTACAGCAGAGAAACTGCCCTGGTCTGGTATTTTGCACATAAAGCATCCCTCTGAATGCAAGTGGTAAAGTTCCCCAAGCCACTAGGTTTAGTTTACATTAGGCTCTTCTGGCGTGGCCGCTGCGATTAGCACCTCTCTCAGGGAATCTGACCTGGTCCAAGAAATCCCATAGCTCTAAAGACCAGGGCAGTTGGCACCTCCTCTGGGTCTTCTGAGTATTCTGGTGCTGTTTACAATTTGTAACCCACACTGACGGCCAACAGCAGCCAGTGAGCTGAGAAACGGGGGTGCCCGAGGGGTACCTGAGACTGCAGCACCTCAAGATGAATTCCCCGACCCCAGAGAAGCCCCCCAGATACTGTCATCCCAGCCAAATGCCCACCACTCAGCTGCCAGTGAGACCCTGAAGCACACAGCTGGGATCCATCCGCAGCTCCATCTCTCCCCTCTGGCCCACGAGTCTCACTAAGTCCTGCTCAGGGAGGTTTTCTGTAAAGTTTTGGAGACCCCAGAGTGTGCAGATGGTGTCAGACCCCGAGTTTCTGACGTGATTGGTTAGGCTTAAGAAGCTCTGATAAAACCAAATTATCTGATCATTTCTTCTTCATCTTCTTCTTTTTCTTCCACAAGCAGAACAGGCTCCAAATGTGACCTACTTACACTTTTTTTGTGATTATGCAGGATTCACAAAGCTTTTCCCTGAGCCTGACTAATATTTTCAGGGACATGCTTTTCATCCTTCAGGAAGAAGAGTCCGCGTCAGCCTGCCAGAGCACATAAGTCTTAGTGAAGTGACTGACGAGGACAGATGTGTTACAAAGACTTCACAGGGGAATTCATAAGAGACTTTCACTGAGCACAAGGAAAAAAAAAACAAATCCAGATCTGGTCCCTTGAAAGGCATTAGCATTTAGTCTGGAAGTTTTCATCAACAAAAATCAAGATGTTTTTGATGAGCTGAGTGACTCCAAAGCTCCCCCCTCGCAGCCTGAGTCCTGTGACTGCAGACGCTCGCCTTGGCCTGGCATCCTGCCACACTCCAAAAACCCACACAGGCACATCCAGACTCTGCATTTTGCATTACAAATTAATTGACTTCTTCCAGCTCTTCAGTGAAGCAGAACACAACAGACTTTTAAAGTATCAGGAAGAACAATTTAAAAATAAAAGCCAAGCACCCAGCTTGGGTGGAAACCTGGCCCTATTAGACCAAATTAAGTGAATATTGATTTTTCACCCTTATTTTTACCTTGCAGGCTGTGCAATTTTTAATGCCTGATCTGCTGTCCTTTCCTGACGTGGAAACCCCAAATTGCTAATGGTTGTTGGAAAACATTTGCTTGGTGACTTTAGAGATGTTGCCACTGGTCCAAATGCTGGCCCGAGGATTCTGAGCCAAAGCTGCCCTTTTATCCTCAGTGAGTGAAACAGAGCCTGCTAGATATTCGTTGGACAAACTGTTAAAAATAGAAAGAGTCTTGCAAGCTTGGGATCCAACTGTGTTTGCTTCTCTCCAGGTTAGTTCAGCTCCATGCCTCGTCCAGGCTGACTGGTCAGCACTGACTCAGATGTAAGCAGCCCAGGCCTGGGGACTCAGGAAAATCATCGTGTCAGAGGGGCTCACCAACTGCACCTGCCTTCAGCAAGGTAAGGACACAGAGCTCCGGCTCCCTCTGGTACAGCCTTAATTCCATCTCTACTGCTAAAACAGTTCCCATTCATTCATGCATTCTCAAAGTATTTCCTGAGCACCTCTCTGGGGCAGCACTTTGCTCAGGCAATACAGAGGTTAACAAAACAGGCACTGTCCCCACCTTTGGAGAATTTGTGCCAGTGAAGACCAGAATCAGGACTCCAAGTGTTACCTTAGGGAAAGCAGAGAGCATTATTGGTTCTCAGCTTCTGCCTCTCCCCTCTCCCTATATTCAAGCCCATGAACCCCCCACTTGTCTCTGCTCCTCACCAGCAGTATTCTTCAGTGCAATTGTTACATTTGGCAGGAAAGGTGGGAGAGGTGCTCAGTAGGACACCCTTAGACTTGGCATCAATTTATCTTTATCACTGCTTCAGTCCTGATCATGCTCTCAGTTTTAACCACCAGAACCTCATCTATCTCTCACTAGTTCCTATCTTAGCATCTGGACTACCGCCCTGTCTCTTGCACTGATGGCTGGAGTGTGTTGCGAGCTTCCAGCCAGCCCATCCTTCACTGTGTTCCACTAGCCTTTGGAGACCCTGGTGTCTACTGTTTGCCTGAAACACAGCATGCTGTTTCAGGGCCCCTTTGATATGAACTCCTGCCTACCTCACCTGGCGGACAGAGATCTAACTCCAAGTCCTGGATCTAAGCAGGTGGCACCACCTATCCTTCCGCCATTAGCTGGGCCATCCTTCTGGATGCAGTGACAGCTCTGGGAGGAAGCGCTGACCTCACAGGTGAAGAGGTAGGCTGGTGAGGAAGAAGCTGTTCCAGAGGAGTGGATCTGGTTGTTCCCAACTTATGACTCTGCCTTCAAATATGTTGTTAAAAAATATTTTTTAAGGAATCACTCTACTCAAAATTAGAGAAAATGAAAATGGCTAAACAACAGTTGGCATGAGAGACATGGATAAATCCTCTCAAGAAGTATGGATTAAGAATAAACCAGGGAACAAGCCGGGAGCCACGTCCTCAGGGTCCAAGGAGATCACGCATTGCAACGTGTGCGGCCCGCGTAAGGACTCCGAGCTGGCGGTCAGCAGACACTCAGCATTGCACGGTTCTCCAGTGAGCGGCCAGTTGTGTGGCCACAGAAACTTCCTCATCTCTATGGGCCTGTTTCCTCATCATTAAAGCAGTCCTCCTCTTACTTCAAGCTGGTAGATGGATCTTTTACAAAACATGGTCTAAATGGGTCAGTTTCTAAAAAAAGCCATCACATAGAAGAGAAAAGAATACCCGGTATTGAGTCATCCAGCATGAAAGACCAAGACAATGAAGGCCTTTAAATGAGGAACAGGTACAGAGCAGCCAATTTTCTACCAAATAACATTCCGAGAGCCACCCGACTGAAAAGGGTTTCCATTATCAGATGTGTTTGAGAATTGCTGCCTATCACATACTCTTCTTAAAGGCATCGTTCCTGTTAAGTCTCTGAGAAGTCCTGTACTGTTGGAACCTGTTTAAAACTTAAACTAGAGCTTTTAAAACGTATTTGACCAGGGTACTCCTTTTTATATATATTTATTTATTAGCATCTAACACATGTCAGCATCTGAATTTCACATCAGGGGATACAGTACTACAAAGGAAGCTTGGGGTTTTTTGAATTGTAAAAAAGTGCCCTGCAAAAACCAAGCAGACATTATCTTAATTTACCATTTTAAACCTGAATAATGGCTTGTGGCTGGATACACAGTCAAGCTTAGAGCCTGCCCAGGCCTTCTCTTTCTTAGTCACTGACCTGTGGGTTACTGCAAAGATACAGCCCAGCTGGGTAAAGCGGTGACCTCAGTCTTTGCCAGCCGTTTCTTACAAGGCCCCGGGACACACAGCGTGCTGTCAGCAGACCCCCACCAAGCTAGATCATGGTGATGTCTTCCTGCCTCGGGGACGCGCCTCTGCTTGCTCGGAGACTGCTCGAGGACAGCGAATGGCTTTTCAGCTCAGGCTACACAGCTTTCTCACATCCAGTATTCCCCAGGGTCATATTTTCTCAAGCTGCATTTTTCAGAGAATAAGGAAGAGGGAAGAAAAGAGGGAGCAGTGGTGGGCAGGAAACTGTTTTTTATCTTCATTATAACTTAAATTATTATCTTCAAAATCTTTTCACTTAAAACAATAAAAAGCTCTTTTCCAATTTCAGCTTCTGAAGCTCAAACTAGAGGGAAGTGCGGCCACCGGCATTTTGGGGCAGAGGAGTGTCTTCCGTGGAGGCGTAGGAGTGGTTTCCTGTCTGGGGCTGTGACACCAGGTACCCAGCAGCAGGAGCGCACAGCAGGTGCCCTGGCCTGGCGGTCCGCCACTCCCTCCCCTAGTGCTTCTCTCTTCGGGAGGCCCTGGCCAGTTGGCCTCCTTGGAGGTGGGTCTCCACTGCAGCCCACTCCATGTTCATCTTGTCTTTTATTATCAGAGGCTGACTCCCTTCCTCTCTTTTCAAATTCTTGGGAGCCTGATCCATGCAGCTGGCCACTTGTGGTCAGGTGACTGGCTTCTGTGTGGCTGGTTTTGTGTTCAGCTGGGTTGCAGGAGTCTCTTAACTGGTTTCTGGCTTTCTCAAAAAGGGACTTGGTCCATGAACGGTTGTGGAGTTGATGTCTCCGTGGAGGAAAGGAGGTTCTTGGCCTTCCTGTTCTGCCGTCTTGCTGATGTCACGTCCCCTCCACTCAGCCTCTTCAAAGTTTCCATGTTCCTAATTTCAAATTATACTTAAGAACACACACATAATTAAAACTCACATGCAGCTGCTACTGCGGTTCTGTCCATTTCCGTTTTCTCCTCCAGCGCGGCTCGCAGTCGTCACTCTCTCTCTGTGGTAGGTGGGGGAGGGTGTTGAGGCTGGCGAGTTTCTTTATGTCTCTTTGGTCTGCTCTGAATAAGAAAAGCACACAGCCGGCGACAGCGGAGCTCCTGGCCAAAGTGGAGGGCATGCAGCATGGGCCAGGCCGGGGCGCCTGGGGACTGTTCTCCACGGAAGAAGCCTGGTAGCGGATCGCCCAGGGCCAGCCGGCTGCACCCCGGGCACAGCGGGTCTCTGTGGGCAGGACAGGGCCACGCTGACGACGGCACATTTCACTCTGCTAGCTAAGAGTTACCGAGGCTATTCTCAAGAGCCCCTCAGCTTCCAGGACCACGGATAATGACGCCTCCGTCACGGCTCTCACAAACCAATAACTCTTACTCAAATGAAAAAAAAATTTCTGATTTCTCATGACTCCCTAAGTGCTTTAAAAAAAATCACATTCTTAATTACCCGCTCTACTGAGCTCCACCTTGATTTCAAGTCACATTTTCCCAGTCTGCTCACTGCTGAAGGAAGGTGTGTGGTAGATGGGTGGGGGACAGGAGAAGGGGCTAAAAAAAGCCTATAAATGTCAGGACAGGTTTGAACAGCAGTAAGGGGCCGCTCCAAACGGGAAAGACACTAGAGAGAGCAGAGTGGGTTATGGCTCACATTCAGCGCTCCACCTAACATCTCCCTCTCCAATCCGGGTATTATTTACCGCTTCCATCTAAGGAGCTTTGATTTGTGGCCAGCGATAGTATACAGCCAGCTGTACTCAACACCCACGACCCATGGCTTCCACTGGAGTGGATACACAACTGTGATGCAAGTGTTAAGCAGTCACACGGAAGGAAGAGAGAAGCCTACTCTGGCATCAGAGATAGTGACTGAGTGGGGAGGCAGATACCATGTCAGTGCTAAGCTTGGGAAAGTGAGCATGAAGCATTTGGCTGAGGCTTGTTCTCTCCACTGAGCACCACTGTGGTCACACTGACGTCACAGAGAGCTGGGTATTGAAGACTGTTGGGGGGCCCCCACCGGGGCCAGCTCCTGGCCCTCACACAAGCACATCAATGTGAAACTCTAACAAGAATTAGTCTTGGTCAAACAAACGTTGGTGCGGATGCGGAGAAACTGGAACCTTAGTACTTTGCTAGGGGGTATGTAAAATGGTCTAGCTGCTGTGGAAAAGTCTGGCAATTCCTCAAGAAGTTAAACATAGAATTCCCATATGAGCCAGCAGTATACACTCCTAGGCATATACCCCCAAGGAATTGAAAACAGGTGTGTAAACATGGATGTTCATAGCAGCACTGTTCACAATAGCTAACAGGTAGAAAAAATCAAATATCCATCAACTAATAAACAAAATGCAGTAAAGCCATACAGTGAAAAGTTATTCAACCATAAAGTGGAATGATATACATGGTACAACATGGATGAACCTTAAAAACAATGCAAAGTGAAAGAAGTTGGTTACAAAAGGCCATATGTTCATGATTCTATTGATATGAAATATCCAGACAAGGCAAGTCCATAGAGACAATGAGCAAATTAATAGTTGCCAAGGGTTGGTGGGAGAGGGAATAGGGAAGGTCTACTTAATGGGAACAGGGTTTCCTTTTAGGAAAATGAAAAACTTCTGGAACTAGCTAGTAGTGATGGTTGCAAAACCCTGTGGATGTATTTAATGCCACTGAACTGTACATTTTTAAATGGTTAAAATGGTAAATTTTATGCTTTGTGTATCTTACCACATGAACACCCAGAAGAACCTTGGTCAGTTATGTGTCTGCCCTACCCCCAGCATCCTGACTCTGTCCCTGTGCCTGCTGCTGTTCACGTCTAATTTTCTGTGGCCTGTGCTTCCTGGACTCTATTTACCCAGTCTGGATATCACGCCAGGGATTTCTAAGTGTTGGGTCCTCATTCTGGCCCTGGTCTCAGCACACTCACATTAGGGCCTTCAGCTCAGCTTTCATCCCAGTAACCAGCAGAATGTGGTTATCATGTCAGCCTAACAATACTGCTGCTAGACATATATGGAGAAAGAGTCTATTCTATTTAAAAATTAAAAATCAAGTTGCATGACAGCTCTCCAGAAGCTGTGTCTGAATATTAATTGTCCATGGTGCCTCAACACAACTGCTTAGAACATCTCAGTTATCTGTGGTGCCTTTAAAATTTTAACTAATTTCAATCACCTTCAAAAAGAAACTGCATACTAAGCCAGTATGCACTGAGTTTGTGGAATATTAATATATTTATGTGTGATTTCGCCTATAACATTTAACCAGCTGGCGTGAGATTTGGTCAGCAAAGAAAAATGGTCTTCAAGCCATCATGTATATAGAATCCCATCAGATGCCCGTTTTCAATCCAGATGTCCAGACTCCCAGAAACTATGATTCAGAAAGTTTCTATGTTCTTTGTCTCTTACACTTAATCCCTCAATGTCTGCTTTAAACTCTCCCATCGTAAATTCCAACTCGTCCACAAACTTAGTCCTCCATCTTTCGCAGGCTATGGACCCCAACATCTTTGTATGGCCCCAAACTATCCCTAGGTAGTAATGGAATGGGAGAGTGTTCCAGAAGCAGTCTTCAGCCCTTAGCTCTCCCAGGCAAAATGCAATATAATATTTCCAACTATCATTAGGGCATCTCTAATGGGATGCTCTGCCCTATCTTCCAACCTAGTATGTCTAAGACTACACCAAAATCTAGATTTTCAGACATGTCTCCCCATTTTCCCCCACAGGATACTAAGTTCTCCTAATTATTCAGATTATTGGTATTGTCTTTACTTAAACCTGTTCATCACCTAACCATATTCTTTGCTTTGGAACATCTCTCAAGATATTTTTTTTCTTTCTCTACCCTATTTGGAAGAGTGACTTCTTCCTCCATCCTGCAGTCAGTTGTCAGGCTAATATTCCAGATGAAACCCTGCTGCTGTTCTCATTTTTCCATTTTGGTGGCTTTTCCTTTTGGTCACTTCCCCATGTTATCTCCTTAAACTAAGAACTACATCACATTTCAGTTTTCCACCCTGGTTGGCCTCATTACCACCCTACAGCTCCTAAACACCACCGCTCCACAATACCACCCCCTCCCCACTATTGCCCTACCTCCCAACAGAGCAAATACATTTTCAAAACCCCAGAGCTTCTTCTTCATTGTTGGCTTATGAAGTGCCCCCACTGCTCTACTCTATTGCTTCTTTAATAAATGTTATTGCAGCTAAAGTGTGCTGGGGACAAAATGTTTTGCATATGTAAAGTGAACAAAACAAAGATCTCTTGGGATTTCCTTGGGATGTTTACATTCTGTCGCTCTACATCCATCCTACCCACTGACATCCACCACTAGTCCCAGTTTCTTCCAAATGTCTTAATAACCCTGGATGTCCAATTTCTCCCTTATTTTAACTTCACTTGCTGTTGGCCCCGTACTCCTTGGCTCGCAAGGGTGTATGGCCTTGTGTTGTTCTCTGTCTATTCCTCTAGGCTTGTTTCGTGGAAACTCCTGCAGTTATTTCACATCAGGAGCTGTGTTTGGCACACTGTTGTCCAAGCACTGAGCATGTTGCCTGCACACTTCTTAAGAATTACACTGAATACTCTCTGGATGCTCAGTAAATGTGTTTAAAGGCACTTGTGCCTGAGTTCAATGTAAGAGCCACCAAAACAATGGCTGCTTTATCCAGCAAGGGCAGCCCCCTGCGCTCCTGGTCTGCTTCCTGCAGGAGATGCCCAGCGGCGCTCTCCCCACAACTCCTCCTGCCTCAGCTAGGGCAGTGCCTCCTCAGGCCTCTCCCGGGAGACACTGCACAGTGCAGAGTCCTGAGGCTGGAGCATACCGTAAACCATATCCCCTCCTGGAAATTCATAATGTATTTACTCATTTTTGATCATCTTTTATTTTTAGGCATCAGAATGAATCACAAAAACATGGATTCTGTCCTCATCCAGCATAACCGATTAATATTTCTTAGAAGTGGCTTGGTAAAGAGATTTGTTTAACTGTGTTTTTCCCAAGTATACTCACCCCTACCATTTTTAAAAGAAGTAAGTACCTAACAGCATTCCATGGACCGCATGTTGGTTTTCAGACTCTGAGACGAGAGGGCTAGCAAATCAGGCTAAACCAAAGTTTTGGGTGAAGGGATCCAGAGCGGATCACTTTATTTCATACTAGGGAAGTTTACTCCCCATGAAGCCTCCTCAGAGTCTGGTGAGCTGTTCAAACGCACCCTTTTAAAAACACACTGCGGGTATGAGTAGGGTGGTCCTAATGCCCGCTGATTCTGCAGCAGCTAGCTCACGCTGTTCCCTCCCAGGCATCCAGAAATAACAACAATGGAGATGCTAGAGTAAGAGGGTGGGGGAGTAGGTGGGCCCAGACAAAGGGAGGTGGGGGCTGATGATAAGAAGCTCTGGCATGGGGCTCAGTGCTCGTGGGTTGAGTCTTGCTAATGGGGTTAGAATTGGGGCAAAGCTAATGGCTCAGAGAGGTGAGAATCTGTTGGAAACTGAGGTGGAGGAGGAGGAAGGAATGGGGAACACAGTCAACCAGGACCAGGAACATACTGTAATGAGGGAACATGGGGGAGGGAACGGAGGGAGACGTGGGAGACGTAGGAGGCTGTTTAGAAAGAACAGAATTCTTTCTCCTGATACTTTATTACTCTACCATTTGCTTTTAAGGCAGAGACCATACACTTTCCATACCTGGGAAGAAATAGGTAGATTCTGAAATGGACACATTTACCTTCTCTACTCTTCTGCCTCTGGGGAGAGAAGATAGAGGGGGTATGTTAAAACAACAGAGGGATGGAGTGAGGGAGGGGAGGGGAAGGAAAATTCTTTCAAGGACCATACTTTGGAAAACTCAAAATTAGAGGCTTTCTAAGGTTCCTTTCTACCCGAAGATGACACATGATTATGGGATTGCCTCAGGCAGACCTGTTCAGGGTCCACGCGTGAGGAAGGGAAATCCTCTGGTGCTCATCAGGTCCCTCCTTCCCTTTTAGACCTTCCCAGACCAGGAGCCACTCAAACCCATGGCACCCCCAGGCCAGCGCTGGACCCGGCACTGGAGCCCTCTCTGCTCTGTCAGTTTCCAGGCTCTATGTGCCTCCTGAGTTCTCGGGGCCCCTCACTCAGCACGTCCCTGCGCCGGAAGGTATTGCTCTTCCCAGGTGGCCAGGTGTGGTTTGGGGCAGGGAGCCTTCCCAGGTGCTTCGAATTGATCACCAACTGAACAAAATGTATTGAGTCCCTGGTAAATATCAGGCCCTAAGAAGATAAAGAATACAAACAAGGTGAAAGTTCTAGTTCAAGATGGCGATGTAGAAAGATCCTCAATTCACCTCCTTCCATAGACACATTGAATCTATATATGGAACAATTTCCTCTGGGAAAAAAAACCTAAAAACTGACAGTGTGACCCGTCCACATTGGGCAAATCACATCCAAGTGGGCAAGAAAGGCTGAGACACAATCTTGCTGGGTGGGACGACCCACAAGCGGGAGGGAACTCAGAACGTGGAGCTTCTCCTTGAGGAGGGAAGGGTTCATCCCCCATTAGGGACCCACAACTTTTAAGACTGGTACCTTAGAGACAAGAGCCCAAAACACCTGGCTTTGCAGACCAATGGGGCTCGTGCCCTAGAGACTCATGGGGCTGTGGTGATCTGAGGAATGGCTCTTAGAGGGCTACTGCACAGACTCACCTGGCCCCGGGGCCCTCAGAGAAGCAGCCCTTTGAAAAGCGCACACTTCCTGTGAAAGCTTATTGGCTAATTTTAAAGCATTGGCCTGAGGGGTGGGGTGAGCAGGGGTACTATCAGGGATGGAGGCTGGGGGGCTCCATTTTCCTGCTCTCCCTCTACCTTGCTGAAGCTGGCAGGCACCCTCTTTATTTTTTTCTTGTTCTTTTTCTCCTTTAAAATCATGTCCTCTTTACACTCCAGCCAGCAGTGTTCCTGCCAGCAGGGGGGCCGTCTCCCACGCTCTCCCTCTGCCCTGCAAAAGCTGGCAGGCACCATCGTTTTGTTTTCCCCTTTTCTTCTTTTTTTCTTTCCTTTTCTCTTTTATTTCTCATCTCTTTTCCTTTTGTTCTCTTTTTTTGGTGGGTTCCATCTTTGTGCTGCCCTTCTGCCTCGCTCTCCGGCCAGTGGGCACCGCCTTCACTTCTCTGCTGGGTTCCAGAGCACCTGTGTTTCCCAGAGGGGCATGTCTACACACAGCTGGTAATTTGGTCTCTGCGGCTGTCAGCCTGGGCACACCCCCTCGATCACCTGGCTCTGGTGGCTGGGGGGGGTTGCATTCCTGGGTACCAGGGGACAGTAGCAATTGGAAAGACAGTTCTCAGCAGACCACCACCGCAGGGTGCTGCACAGAGAGACTGAAACACACCCCACTCTTTCTGAAAAAGAGGCCTATTTGCTTGTCCAGGAGCTCTGGCCTGAGGAAACCATCAAGGGAAAAAAAGGCAAAGCTACTTAAAAGAAGATATTTGCAAATCACATATCTGATAAGAGATTAATATCCAAAACTATAAAATGAACTCACACAACTCAATAGCAAAAAAACAAATAATCTTATTAAAAAATGTGCAGAGGATCTGAATAGCCATTTTTTCCAAAGAAGACATGCAGGTGGCCAACAGGTACATGAAAATATGCTCCACATCACTAATCATCAGGGAATGCAAATCAAAACCACAATGAGATATCACCTTACACCTGTTAGAATGGCTGTTACCAAAAAGACAAAAGACAACAAGTATTGGTAAGGATGTGGAGAAAAGGGAACCCTCCCACACTGTTGGTGGATGTAAATGGTGTGAGCACTCAGTAGTGAGGTTCCTCAAAAACTTAAAAATAGAACTACCATGTGATTGAGCAATTCCACTTCAGGGTATTTATCCAAAGAAAATGAAAACACTAAATTGAAAAGACATATGCATTCTTGTTTATTGCTTCATTATGTATAATAGCCAACATATGAAAACAATCTAAGGGTCCATTGAGGGCCAAATGGATAAAGAAAATGTGACACATGTATACAATGGAATATTATTCAGCCATAATAAAGAATGAAATCTTGCCATCTGAGACAACATGGATAGACCTTGAGGGCATTATGGTAAGTGAAATGAGTCAGACAGAGAAAGACACATATGTATGATCTCACTTACATGTGGAATCTAGAAAACAAAAACAAAAACCAAGCTCACAGATACCAAGAACAGATTGGTGGTTGCCAGTGTCTGGGGGTGGGGGTGGGCGAAGTGGGTGAAGGGAATCAGAGGGTACAAACTTCCAGGTATATAATGAGTAACTCTTAGGATATAATGTACAGTATAGCAACTATAGTTAATAATATTGTTCCGCATATCTGAAAGCGGCTAAGAGAGTAAATCTTAAAAGTTCTCATCACACGAAAAAAATTCTGTAACCATGTATGGTGACGAATGTTAAGTAGACTTACTGTGGTGATCATTTCACCATATATACAAATATCAAATCATTATGCTGTGCACCTGAAACTAATATAACGTTGTATGTCAACTATCCCTCAATAAACAATTAAACAAATAAATAAATGGGTTAAGGTCCAATTGCTCAAAAAGTTTAGACTCTAGTACAGTGGAGAGCAGTAGGAAGTACCTGGTGGGAGAGGCACCAAAGAGCACAGAGGGCTCTGGACAGAGCTGCCCACAGACAGGCGGACATGACGCACAGAGCAAATGAGCCCTGACCCGGCCAGTGACTGCTGTGGGCAGAAGGGACCAGACATGTGGAATGAATTACAGAGACAGACAGGGGCTGGAATTAAGAGAGTAATAAAAACAAGAGTGAATTCACCCTTGGAAGCCGGAGCATTTTATAGGGCATACCGCTGAGTTGACAGGCCCCAGCTGACTCCTCCTCCTGACGGAGCCCCCAGAATGACAGCCCAGCACAGCTGGCGGCTCCGGGGGATGGAAAGGGACAGAGTCAGGGCTGACCTCCCGGGGACGAATCACAGCCTGGATGTGAAAACTCTCTTTGATGTTCTGGTTGGGTTGAACTGTAACAAAAACCACCTTGCCCATTCTCTTTGACTCCGAGACTTCCTTAAGCGTGTGTTGTGTCACATCTGCCAGTTAGCTGTCCTGGCCCCTGGGAACCACCGTTACATATTCTTAATACACGGTAACCCGTTGGCCCTTGTTGACTCTGGTTTGACACAAAATAAAATTCTAAAATGTATTCAGTGTTGCTTTTGTTTCTTTCTTCATATTGAATTAGCTGGATTACTCATTACTTACCATGGTGAGTTAGCTGCATTAACCCACTGGATGTTCTTCCAGCTCCTGCCCCCAGAGGACGCTGTATCTTTGACTTGGCCACCCACCGTGGCCACTCTGCTCCATCAGTTTGGAAGGAGGGGCCCCTCATGTTTAAGGCAGTGCCCTGCTTCCTGCCAGGCTCACCGTAGTGGGGACAGCCAGGCCCCAAGCTCACAGCCAACGGAGACGTGAGTGCTGTCACCCTGGACTGTGGATCTTCAAGGCGGATGTGCACATGAGGAGCGGTTTAGAAGCAGCTCTCTGTGGGGGCAGCACTGAGAGGCCAGACGCAGCAGGAGGGCATGTGGGGGTGCCTGGCAGTGCCACGAGGGCAGAGCAGCCCAGTGTTCCCAGACCACCCCTGCGAGCCACCCTGGCTGCCATCCTGCAGGCTGCCTGGACTCCTTCCTTCTTCAGTCCCTGAGCAGTGCCCGACATCCTGCCAATAAATTCTTTTTCTGCTTTAAGCATCCAGAGTAGGTCTGTTACTCCACTGAGCACTCACATGTCCTCACAGTTGAGCTGGCCACCGATCCCACAGCCGCCAGAGGACTCTGTGTGGGCCCTGAAGAAACGGCTGGCTAGCACAGGTGTGAGGTCTTCCTGAGCTCCTCTCTGTCTTATTATATTTAATTATCCATCAACTAGAAATGCATAGTGATACTGGTTGGTAGGTACTGGGGATGTGGTGATGAATGAACCAGAAATGGTCCTCACCCTCAGATTGCTGACAGCTTTCTCAGGGTGTAGACTGGTCTTTAGGATAACCCTGGAATTTCCTCAACCCCATCTTAAGTCTGGGCCTCATTCTCAAAGGGCTGTTATGTCAGTGGTAAGCACATGACCTCAAGCTCTGCACAGGCACATGAGGACACAGGCCAGGTCCTGGAGGAGCCAGCTGTCTCTCCCTGCAGTGCTTCACCTGAATCACCTTTTAATGCTGTCCTTGCCTTCCCCCATCAGAACTAAACTTTTCTGGGTCCCATTGCTGTACTGCCCTCGAGGTCTAAAGTACAGCCATTAACACATTAGTGGCCAGCAATGTAATATTCGGGCTTTTTACAAAATCTGAAGAAAACAGTCTTCTGTAGCTAAGATTTAGACCCCAAAATGTGACCCTTATTCTCAGAACCGCTCAACATGAGCAGTGGTATAGGCCACGTCTAACTCTTCAGAGACCTACACAGCCTTTAATTCCAGCCGTCTCTGCCCATCCTCCCCTCTCTCCCCCTCACTGCACAGCTGGCTCAGGCTCTCTTCATCGGCTACTAATCTCTGCCACTCAGAAGCTGTTATTCCATTTCACAGAGAGATGGGCAAATTGTTTCTGAAAAGAGGGGGGGCCTGGTTTCCTTTCCTAAAAAATCTATCATTCACATAAGGTGTAGTCCTTCTCAACAATGTTGACTTTGGGAGGACAAAATCTGTTAACTTCTGTTGTCCATTTTCCCCTGCAAAAATATACAACATACCATCTAAAGATTAAAAAAAAAATGCAAAGTGATATAGACAACCAAAGTGTATGGACTGATGCCTGGACTTGGAGCCTCCAGGGCAAAGTGGGCTCATAAGAGGAAAGAGGGAAGCAGCATACAGCAGTCTGATCCCCTTTGTTGCAGGTGCGCTTATACAAAACAGGATCTCTAGTGTGCTGCCTTCAAACTCTGCAAGCATCACTTCCTCCAAAATGCTGGTCAAAACGGCCATCGCAGGCTCTTGAGCCCGAAGAAACTTCTTCAGGCTTAATGTTTCTGTTTTTGCCCCACCCATTTTTCCCATGTTATAATTTGCTCCCATCTAGAACAAAAACAAAAATCACCCGGAAATGGTGGTGGAAACAAAGGCAGCTCAGAAGCCAACACAAATGAGGAGCTGCTTGTCGTGGACGGTGACCCAGACCAGCAGTTCTGAACGCCCATGCCTTGCCCAGAGGGTGGAGCCTGGGAAACCTCCCAAGGGCGCCGGGTGCCGCCAGCCTGTCATTGACCAGGCTGCCTGTAATTTGCAAGCAGGACACCCCACATCACACAACGCCGGCATCCTTCTCTACACTTTTTATAACATAAATGCTGAGTTTTCGCTGAACAAGCACTCACTTATCCAAGCCTCAGTTAATCTCTTGTATAACATATGTAGATTGGTATTTTTATTGGCTTTTGAAATACACCAAATGTCATTCAAGGAGGAGTTTGGTGTCATTTCACAGGAACATTTAAGTGATCCATGCAAGACCTGGAAGGGACTTTCATGGTCACGTAATTTAACCTCCTCATGTATCCAGTGTGGAAACGAGGCCAGGGGAGGTGAGTATCCCATGTAAGTTTTCATTCTAGAAAGTCATAATCTGAAACCAGGCTCTCTGACTTCTGAACCAGAGCTCTTTTCCCTTGGAGAGACCAAAGTACAAGATTTAATCTTTTAAAGGCATGCACTACTGGCCATGGTTAGAGAAAATGAGGAAAAGTTACTTAAAATACAGAAAGAAGCCAGAAGCCTGATGATAGCCAATTAAGTTAATACATCTTCCCCATTAAACCACGTGCATAGAAGCCAAACTGTGGGATTTGGGCTCCTCTGCTCATCAGCCAATTGAATTCCTAACGAGCTGTGGGGTGACCCAAAGGTGAAGAAAGGGAGCAAAGAGATGAAGAGCCTTGAAAGTCTAGCCTCGGGCCCCCTGCCTGGGCACAGATGCCCATCGGCCTGTCTCTTCTCAATGGCCCGTGACCACACGGGCATTGGACCGCCTCCTCTCCGTGGTCTGTATCAGGATAGGGTGGGGACACTCAGATCCCCTCTCTCCTCCTGGAGATCAGTGTGGATAAATGAGTGACTGGCTGCCAGCAGAGGCTGAAAGGCACTACATTAAGCCCAACATTGTTATTATTAAACCTACAATTTAAAACCAATTATGCCTTGCTGAAGACTGCAGCCTCCATTTAAACCACTCCTGGAGGAAAATACAAAGCCCGTTACACAGAGTTCAAGGCAAACTACAGAAGTGCTTATGCCACGCAAAGCTGGGATTCAGGTACAAATTAATAATCGTAACCCTGGGGTTCCTTCTCACACAGAAGTAGGACAACGGGAAGCAAAGACTAGAGAACAAAAACAAGATGCAAACATCCTCCTTTTACGAAAAGCAGCTGGATCTCCGGAGATTTCAAAATAAATTTTCTTATTTCCCTCAGTGGGGAAAAGTCTAACATGTAAATCAGAGGTCCTACTCTGGTAGCTGGGCTCTTCCCAGTAATGCTGGCTTAAAAAAAAAGGTATGACTTGCTAACATCTGGAAATCAATATTTTCCATGCAAGAAGTCTAAATTTGCAGCTTCTTTTGACAAATCAAATTATCCAAGAACACTGTGGCAATGACTGTCTAGAGCCACGGCTTGGTTGTAAACTCTGGATGGATGGATAGGCACAAGCTCTCTTGTTCACCCCAGTCTCCACCATTCCCCATTGCCTCCTGACAGAGAATCACTCCCTCCTATCTTGTATGTATCCATCACGTATGTATCCATTGTCTTTTATCATCTTATAAAAGGTTTAAAAAAAGAGTGAGGTCTTTCTCAGAATGGTGTCTCTATCAGAAATTTTCTTCTAGTTGTCCCATTTCATTTATTTATGTTCTCCATCTGACATAGCTCAGACACATGACTGTTTGGTTCCCAACCCAAATCTCCTTTAGGAGACAAGTATCCTGTAGGGGATAAAAATATCAACCATAAAGGAAGTCAATTTCAATTTGAATAATATTTATCAAGTGTTTACTGGGTTCAAGAAATTGCACTGGGGGAGGGACTCAAAGATAATTAAGGCTCACTGCTTCACCGCGGACATTCTAGCTTAAAAGACTGGGGTAAAATCCTCGACAAGATGTTCTAAAAAAGGCATAACCCACTATGGGGTTCAGAGGAGGCAGAAACTGCATCTGGCTGGGACATCAGGAAAAACTGTATGGAAGAAAGGGCTTTGCAGAAAGGGCAGTATTTTGACAAGTGAAAAAGGAAAACCAGCAAGACCTGCTCAAGCAAAAACAAGGTAAGCATTTGCAAAGGCAGAAAGCACTGGGGTGTGCAGGGAACAAGGTAGCCTTCCTCCAAAGATGTCTAAATTTGGAAAGAGACAGGTTGGGTTGCTGAACTTCTGGGTTCTGTTCCCACCTCCTAACCCAACCCAACTCCTGCAGAGGCAGAGGCAGCATCTTAACTTCCCGGTGACAACTGAGTGATGCAGAGGGACCACCCTCATAAAAACCTCCTGCAATGGACACCTAAACCACCTGCCTGGATGCTGACGCCACCAGGGAAGGTCACGGCTCTTTCACCAATGGCAGGGCTGGCTGCTTGTGGACTCCATAATTTAATGCAGCACCGACCGGGACCCAGACCCCTGCTATGGGTATGCCCCAGGATGCCCCGCAGTCCCTGCCCTCATCAAAAGGAAACTGACAAGCCGGAGCAAACACATGTGGCTTTAGCGTCAGCTGTCCACCCAGCTGCTGATGTAAAAAGCCTTGGAATTTACACTTGACTTTCCATCCCATCTAATCTAACCCTAAAACCCCTGGCTCTACCCTCAAAATGCATCCTTAGTTCAAACTCTTCTCATTATCTGCACTGATTTCACCTTAGCCCAAGTTCTCTTACCTAGACCTTGGCAAGCGCCTTCCAGCTGGTCTCCCTGTTTCTGTTCTAAAGCCCCAGAGTCTCTTCTCCACATGGGAGAAAAGGTTAGTTTTATCATGTCACCCTTCTACTCAAGACACCAAACAGCATCCCATCATACTTGGAAAAAAAAATCTGAAGACCCCATAGTGGCTCAAAGTACCATATAACCTTACGCCTCATCTGCTACCCCACTCTTTTCACTTTAGCCACTCTAGTCATTCAGGTATTTACTGAGTGCCTACCAAGTGCCCAGCAGCCCTCAAGGTGCTGGAAATAACACCAGGGATGTGACCCACTTGCTCTTTCTTGAATGCAGAAAAATGCTCCTGCCTCAGGCCCTTTGCACTTATTGTTCCTGCTGCCTAAAATGATCTGCGCCTCAGACCTACATAGATACCAACCTCACATCACTCATGCAGGCCTTCCCAAATGACACCCCAAATTATCCAGCCCCTCACCTGCCTGCAGTTGCCTCCTAGCAGACCTGACCTTATGTTATAAATACATTTCTGCACTGTGTTTTCTATCTGCTTCCTCCACTAGAATGTTAGCTCTGTGGGGACAGGGCCTCTTGTCTATTTTGTCCACTATAGTGTCACCCACATCTCCAAGAGTGTTTGGTACATCACAACTGCTCGCTGTTTTCTGAACAACTGAAATAAGCGCTACTCTATAGGGCCTGGCCCATAGAAGCTAGGAAGTCCAGAAAGGGGGGAAGTAACAGCAAACTACAGGAGGCAAAAGGGGAGTTTGGGAGATGAGCTGGGCTCCAAAGGCTGCCTGCAATGGAGACAAAGGCAGATGGGAGCAAAGACTTTTTTGGGTGAGAGAAAATCCCTGACCCCAAGGGGAGGAGTAGGATTGGCATGGTAGGAGCTGTAGAGGGCAAATTACCCTATGTGATCCTAAAGGTCAGTTCCTGGAGCCTCTCGGCTGCAGATGAAGTTAGGAAGGAAAGGCAGCATCAGTTGTTTTAAAACTACCTTCCTGGGCAGCCCTCTACCTCCAGAAATCCTGATTCTGTAGGCCTGGGGTATAGCCTAGGACTCTATATCTCTAACAGGTTTGGGAACCACTGTATGGAAAACCCTGCAATTGCCAAGATAAACATCAGGATGCCAGTTTTCTAAGGAAGACTTACCTGCTTATCTCTGCTGAGACCCTCTCCTGGAAGGGGAGCCAGGAATAGCTAAGGGTGGGGGAAGAAGAGTCCTGGGCATGGAAAAAGCCTGCAGGGCAACCCGGGATCACTTGGGGGAGGGCACAAGAGAATGCAGGTCGGCATCAAGGAGATGAAGACTTTAGAATCGCACTTCTGCCTTCTTTACTCTTGAATCACCCAGGCATGGTAGAGGCAGATGTTTATCCCAGATTTACTGCCAAACTAATGACTCAACCCTTGTGAGCTGCATGTTCTCATTCATCACCTATACCACTCACGGAAAGCAGAAATCAGTGAACCTACTGTGTGTCGCTGACCTGAGCCAAGAGATAAAACATCATTCCTGCCACTCAAGGCGCATTGAGTTCCACCAGGAGACAGGTAAGCAAGGAAACAACTTAAAGGCACATAAACCTACCTCACAGAGCTGTTGCAAGGATTTAAGAAGTGAATATAACTTAAGGGCCCCATACAGAGAAGAGGCAATGAAGTCACTTCCATCTTGCTTGCTTGCTTAGGGGAGCTCCTAATTTCAGTTAAGGGCTGACAAGGGGCTGGTGCCTCCCAAGATCGGGGTTCTTCTGAGTGCTGTTCCAGGTCTAGGCACCACACAGAAAAGGACAGTCAACCCACACCAGATATTCCCGGGCCCAGCAAGCCCAGCTCCACTGGAATTGCAATATAGAGATAACCTAAAACCTGGAACTGCCCAGATAACCTAAAACCTTCTGAGCCTTTGGTTTCATCCTCCACCCCAACCAAGTGTGTGATCAGAGCTGCTGACAAGCAGCAAACTGGAGAGATTTGAATTTCACCTCCTTTTAATTTTCTCACCTGTTCCCCGCCAGGAATGCCTACCTGGGGGGAAGAGGCAGAAGCAGGCAGCAGGAGAGAAGCGTCACAGACGCTGCTGCTGGGGGTTAGCCGTGAAGACCCATAGCCTCACTTGAAGAACGGCCTCAGGCCTGGAGGCCGGGAGGGAGGGACAGCCATGAGCCCTGTGTAATCTGGGCTTTATTTTGACTTTAATCACAGCAGCTTTGGTTCTGTGTGTTAGAATGATGTGTTATGTTTTGAAAAGGGGCACCATTTCTAAAACATTTGGATGGCCACTGATCTGGTCTACCTACCTACTTCATGGATGAAGAAAAGGGTGCAGGGAGGGGAAGTGGTGTGTCTGTAGTCACACAGATCGCTTATGAGAAAGTCACGTCTAGAATTCAAGTCTTCTGACTCCATTACTCTCATCTCATATTGGCAAAAAACCCAAAAAACAACAAAACAAAACAAAAAATGAGTATGTTGCAGCAGATCAAAGACATTATCTGTCTGATCACATGTCTTGATGCTCTAGGAAATGGGGCCAGCACTCCCAGGTGTCTTGTCTGAGCAAGACTAACAAACTTACCAGGAATATAGCTGACCAGACTTGGCTAGAAGGAATCTCTGCAGTCAGCAGTCAGCCACCCGTCACATCATTTCCAATTTGTGACTTCAGACCCACACAGCCTGAGTTTACTCATGGTAATTTCAGGAATGGGGTGGGGGATATCTTGGGAATAAAAAAAATCTAGAGCTTTAACAAAGAAACAAAATATAACATACCTAGGGGCTCCAACTCTCTTGTGCTAAGTGAACAGCCTTCTACAGGCATTCATCATGTCTGGGGCCATGGCGTGAACACTCTGCCTTGTGGTAGAAAACGATGGCCAGCGGGTCTCAGGAGCAGTCTTATGGGGCTGGGTTCTGGAGAAGCTAGTTCTCCGAGGTCAGGCTGTATAGCCATTCCCACCACAGGGAGTGAGAAAACAACTCCGGCATTTGGAAAAACAGAGCCAGTAGGTGGATTTGATGGTTCTGCCATCAGGGGGCACAGAGGCCGGCATTGAACATGCCCTGGAAGCCTGCCAGCACTGGGAGAAAAGTCACCAAGCATGGAGCACTCACTGTGAGCCCTTCTGCACAGTAGACATGTTGAGGAAAAAAGGGGGTGGGAGCCTGGGTCACCCTTTGTCAAGTTGGAGAGTTGAGACAAACACCCCTCAACCAAAGGCCTCCTTGGAAATAATGCAGAGCATAGCGGAAAGGGAGAACTTGCCCAGGCAGCCCCAGAAACCCAGGGTGAGGACACAGGAGGGAACACTTTCCACGTGAGGGTTGTTTGCAATGAACAAAGTCATCGGTCCTCGTCCTAAGTTAATGGTTAATGGCACTCCCCCTTTTACTCTCAACAGTATCCTTGTTTGATGAAAAATCATGTGGTCACTCTAGTCACAGGGCCCTTTATAACATACTTTTCCAAAGGCAATTATTTAAATTACTTGAGCACAACCCTTGTCTATGCCAAGGGTGACAAACTACTGGGATACCAGTCCCCTTGACAGACATCACTAATGGGTCAGAGCTCCTTCCCATTGACCCTACACAAAGCCATAGAATCTCAAAACAATTCTGCAGGCAGCTGAGAAAGTGAGCTGACTCCTGAGCTGATACCGATTTGCACTCAATGGTCCCTATCTCACCTGTTCAGGAAGCCATTCAAGATGGTTTTAACTTCCTAAGGCCATGAAAACAAAGCTTGTTCTGGCTGCACCAAGGTATTTCTCTTGGCCAAAGCTAAGACTATTCTCTTATTTCTTTGTGGATTGGCAGTGACTTGTGCCCAGGATGCCCGGAATCCAACCAGCAGTCTCAGACTTCCAAGCAGACCAAACCAGCTGGAGCCCCATGGTTCTATTTAGAGCCCTGTGTTTGGTCACTTGCGTTGCTCTAAGGGACAATCTATGCAGTGGCTTGCTGTAATGCTAGGCCTTCCTCGTGGCTTTATGGATCAAGTTTCACTAGGGTTTTTTTTTTTCTGTTTTTCCTCCTAGACTTTGGCTATGGTAAAAGACAATTTAGACAAATTCTGCTGAAATTTAACATGCTGTTTCTTAGAACAGACCCTTTAGTTCTTGACATTAGGAAAACAATTCATATACATGGATTAAGGAATACCTTAGTACAAAACTATACAATGACCATTACACTGAAAATTCAAATTTTCACTGAGACAGGACATGGGGACATAAATATAACTTGAAACAGAAGAAATTGGATCTTACAAAGAACTTCTTTTCTCCAGAAAGGGGAAGGTACTAATACAGGAAGGCTGAAAGGCTATGGCCTGCTTCTCTGGGACTGCACGAGACTCTAACAAGTGTACTAGGGAAGAAAGGCAAGGGGTAGGCGTGCCCAGTGAGAGAGTGAGTGATGGTTTTGACTGCACACTTAGTGAGATCTGTAAAAGGACATCTCTCAGGGTGATGTGAGAGCTTCCTGCTGGAGGGAGACTTCTAAGATCTGCTTGAATCCATTTTTTTCTCCGGCAAATATTTATTGAACACCTCCTGTGTATTTGAGGCACTATTCGAGATTCATGGAAAAAAAGAATAAACAAAACAGGCAGAGATAAAAGTCTCTCTCTCCCTCTCTTTCTATATCTCTATTTCCTTCTCTACACTCTCACGACACACAAACGTGTTAACAGTGTTTTTATTTGGATGGTAGGATTATTGGTCTTTAGTCCCCCATTTGTCCATCCATATTTTCTGATTTTTCTACAATAAACTGTTTATTTCTTTATTAATATAAAATATTACTTAAAAATTAAATATTAAAAAGGTACTGAGCATACCAGGCGGAGAAAGACAAGTACAAAATGATTTCCTTCATTTGTGGAGTATAACAAGAAAGCAAAACTGAAGGAACAAAACAGCAGCAGACTCACAGACTCCAAGAAGGGACTAGTGGTTACCAAAGGGTAGGGGTGGGGGAGAGCGAGTGGGGAGGGAGGGAGAAGGGGATTGAGGGGCATTATAATTAGCAATCACAATATAGGTAGGTCAAAGGGAAGGCAGTACAGCGCGGAGAAGACAAGTAGTGACTCTATAGCATCTTACTATGCTGATAGACAGTGACTACAATGGGGTGGGGGTGGGGGACTTGAAAATATGGGGGAATGTAGTAACCACAATGTTGCTCATGTGAAACCTTCATAAGATTGTGTATCAATGATACCTTAATAAAAAAAAAAAGGTACTGAGCATAAACACCAGAGAGACACAAGGCAATGGGCATCCAAGAGTCAGTGTCTGTTGGTTCATTTGACCGATGAAGGTGGGGACAAGGACACCGAACCTCAGAATGCTCCTTCCCCTGTCCGTCCTCTCTAGTTCCTTGTGAGCCTTAGCCATGTAGTCTTGGGAGCACCCTAGGCAGAGAGGGAGCAAGGAGTAGAAATGACGCACACTGACACGCAGTTTCTCAGCCTACCAGGAGCAGAATTTTTTAGCACTATTAAACTTCTTGGTAAATTCATTAAACCCCCTGAAATAATCTGAGTATCTCCTTAGCCTCAATAAATATACATACACACACAAAGGGAAAAGGGAATATGGCTTTTACAGTAAGATTCTTTCCTGGTCAAACAACAAAGGGGAAAATTCTTTTTTTTTTTTTCAGAATTAGCATCAAAATAACATTGGAGAAGAGAATAAATGTCATAAGAAGAAAGATTATATGACTCATTCAAATGATATCAATATCCTAAGGCACTCTTTAAGCAAATCATTTTCTTTCCATTTTCACTTTCAAAGTGAATTAAGAACCTCCCTTGGATACCAGCTTGCAGAAAGGACTTTCGCCTAACAAGGATGTGGCAGACCCTCTCCTGATCTTCCTCTGTTAGTAGTTGGTAAACATGGGTGAGGCACAAGTCTTGCCCTGGTTCTGAAAGAAACCAAGCTAACAGCCTTGCCCAAATCTCAAGGAACTGATATAATTTTCAGTACACGAGTGTGATTTAGAAAGAGAGACCACTTTGGAGCAGGGTCAAGCCAGCAACCAAGCCACGGCCCTCAAAAGAACCCTGCTTTATGGTTCAATTGTGGCAAGAAACAATTCTATCTATAGACTCCTTAGAAAGCGACTATCTCAGAAAGTTCTAGATGAACCCAGTTCCATGGACTTTGGAGGTCAGCCCTATATCATGTTTTTACCATGTTAGTAAGAAGTTGCTTGTGTTTGGGATTATAAAACAGGCACAATTAAAAGAAAAAAAATGGAATGACTAGGACAGAGAAATTACCCATTTGGTGTCACCTGAGTGGCTTATTTGAGCCTAGAAATACTGATTTCATTCTCTCACCCACCAGCCTCTCAGAATGGGAAGTCATTGTCTGGGTTAGCATCAGGTATTCTGGTCTTTCATTTTCTTCCATGGGGTGTGTTTCCTCCATTTCTTCAGTATCTGAGGCACCCATCTTCTAGCTGAGAATCCAGCAGAGTGGGCACTCTACATGTGGTTGCTGAGGATGGACGGATGAATGGATGGACAGTTGGATGGAAGAAGGGACAGGTAATGTCACTGTCAGGAAAGATTTGCCCTATAAGAACCTGGATGTCACTGGGCCTTCCTTCAGAAGAGCTAGTCACCTTTTCGAATGGCAATAACTTCAGCTATTCATTCTATGAGCAATTTATTATCTGCAACAGGCTAGGTCTCATGCAGAGTATGGGAACAGAAAAATATGACAAGTTCACACTAGTTGAAGAGGAAAGACAGGTAACAACTAGCAGTAGAATATAATCAAGCATGAAAGCATATTATATAGACTCACAGGAGGTCAAGATCAATGGATGGCATGACAAAACTCACCAAGAGGAAAAGAATTCTAATTTTACTCATATAATATCCTTCAAAGGGAAGGAAAGACTGATCTAAAATATTTGCAACAGTTTCCAAATTTGTTTGGAAGCCCACTTTTTCATCCAGACTGCCAAATAACATGGTAGAGAATTTACTAGATAAACATGACAGATAAGCAGTAGAAACAATATCATTTGATTCACATCTTCCAATGTAAGTTGGTAAGGCAAATGGCTCAGAGACCACACTGGTAAATCTGATCAGACACCTATGTGCACCACACACTGTTCTAAGCGTTTCACATGCATTTTTTTCACTTAGTTCTTGCTACAATCCTTGTAGAAGATATAATTATTATGTCACTTAGATGAAGAAATGGAGGACACAGCAAGTTAAGGCTCTGCACGTTCACTAGGTTGGCCAAAGTCACACAACCAGCAAATGGGGAGCAGAGACTCAGGGTAAAAAGCTCTCCCTTTAATGTCCCAGCCCTTTACCATCACTCCTCTCCTACCATGGGCGGCTGGAAGTATATGCCAGAGAATAGCAGGTGCTCAGGTCTGGGCCCCCAAGACAGTGAACAGCCACTAGTGAGCGCTGGCAGACTGGTGCCCTGCCAGAATGTCATAGCCCAAAGAAGTAAGAAAAATCCACACTTCAAAATGTGAAATCCCTTGATTTTTAAAAATTGGCAACATGCTCAATCTTTTAAGAAAGAAAAAATAACCGCTTGGCAAACCCAACAAAACCATTCTCCGTGAGCTCCAGCCCACATCCCTCCCGTGGCCAAGCTCTGCTTCACACTTTGCCAAGGTTTATTGCACTTTTGGGGTTTCTCTTTTCCCAATAACCCCATGGAGGAAGTATTATTATTTCTGATGCATGCATGAAGAATCTATGAAGGTTTAGGAAGGATAGATGACTTTCCCACAAACACACCTGTTCATAAGCAGAGGGACTAGACTCAACATCTTGGCCCTTGGCGAGCAAAGCTAGGCTCCCTTGAGCTGTACCACACTAGTCAGAGCCCTCCACCCTGCAGTTTGCTGGAGAGAGAGCTGTCCTTTGATTTACAGGTTGGTCCCTTTTCCCCATGAAAATGTAACCATCCAGGCAGGGTTATGGGTTAAGTATTTCCTGGGCAATGCACCTTGCATTTAGTATATACGTGTTTGAAAGAATGAACCAGATCCTTTCCAAAGAGCAGTTTTCCTTGGGGGAGAGTCACATATGGCATGAGAACGGGCATGAAGTGGGAGGGACTACAATGAAGAACAGACACTATGGAAGCGACATGCAAGCACCAGTCAGCTTCCAGCCTGGCCTGGAGATGCCACTGGTGGATCCACTCCTCTGCCGGGAAACTTGACAGGAGAGCAACTTGGAGTACCTAATGGTTTTCCCAAGGCTCTCCACTAGTAGGAGAGGGAACTTTGGGTGAGAACTGCCATATGTTGATGGCAAGCTCAGCTTTCTCTCTTATTCACTTGGGGCCAGCCTCTAGTTTACCATAACAGATTAACACTCAGAGCTACCCTGATCTGTAGGCCCCAATTCAAATTCACTATGGATCTATGGATGCCTGTGGACAAGAGCCCTAAGAAAATTCTCAGGAAGAATCTTTCTTAAAAAAAAAAAAATCCCAACTCTTAACTGAATCAATTTTCAGAGCAAAAAAATGGTGAAGATAGAGAAATACATAAAGAAAAGAGAGTCACCCACAACGTCACCAATTAGACACAACCACAATTTGGGATTTTCTTCCAAAGTGTGTGTATGCACGTGCATACACATATAATATTTTGTACTTAATTGAAGTCGTACTCTATATGCAGTTTTTAAGCTTCTTTTCACTTCTTGTATCTTAAACATTTGACCATATCATCATAATTCTTCAAAGACTGACAGTTTAATAACCATGTAATACTATAACAAACAGATCACCATAATTTATTTTACTAATTCTATTGTTGGGAATTTAGGTTATGACCTAATTTTTTGCTCTCCTAAATGATGCTCTCATGAATACAAAATGTCTTTATTCCCAATCAGTTCTTCAAAATGTATTTATAGAGAGGGAATTATGGGGTGATAGGGCCTGTATTTTGAGGCTCTTCATACCTAGTGTCAAAATGCTTTCTCAAAAAGGTTGTACCAATTTACATTAAAATTGCATAATTAAAAAACATCTTTGCTCCTTAGACTTCCTGAATCTCAGAAGCAACTGCTGTCCTGGAGAGATGGGGCACCTCCCTGGGAATCACTACGTAATGCTTAGGCAGTAGCTGCATCTGTGTTCTTCCCAAGGAAGCTTTTATTTCATTGCATTTTATCTTGGGCTAACAAAGGAACATACACTTGCTAAAAGAGGCAAAAATACACTTCATTGTTTTTAAAAGGCCTCTGGTGAGTAGGCTGTAGTGAACTCCCGTGAAGCGGCTGTATCTACCCCCACCCCATATGCATCAAGAGGAGCAGGCCTGAAGCGGCAGCATTCCATCGGAAGCGGCAGCAGTGGCTTAGAGCTGTGGGGCCCAAATGCCCATTAGCTGTGGGCGAAGAGTATTTTTAGAAAGGGCAGAACAGGCCCGTGAGGAGCCCTGGCGCGATGGTGTCACCCTGTCCCCGGGAATCTGCTTGCAGCCTTCAGAGCTGACCTGGGATGGACTGTGCTCTCGTGCTGACCAAGCCACCCCAAATAGCCCCGAGTAAGGACACACGTCCGCCCAAAGGTGTCTCCAAGGATCGTCAAGATTTCCACTTACCGTGGGTAAAGAATTTCTGTTATCAGGCTGTGCAGATGTGAGAAAGTTGAGGTGAAGGCTGAGGGTTCCATCTGTGGTGAGGCACACGAGTGTTTCTCAGATCTCTGAAACAAAGTGATTCCAGGGAAAATCAATCTCATGATCTAAATAGATTGTAGATGTCATTCCTTGCCTCCTGTCTGACGTTGCAGAAATGCTATTCTCATTGCTCTTCTTCAGGTCTGCGGTTCTCCATAGTGAATGAAACTTGTCCTTAGGGTCAGGCAGAAGGGGATGACCCTAAGTAAGTTATTTAACCTCTCTGAGCCCCAGTTACCGCATCAGAAAAGCGAAGCCAAATGTCTGCCTCACAGGGGTCTTGTGAGAATTGAACAAAACAATCCGTAGAGAGGGCTCAGCAGAACACCCGGCCTATGAAAATCTCAGTAAGTGCTCATTTTAATGCTAGTGGTCATGGAATAGCTCAAAAGCAGATTTATTCAGCTATAAATTATTGGCACATTTTAATTCTGGAAACCATTGCTTGCTTGCCTCCCCACCTGAGCAAGAGAAAGAAAATAAATGAAACCTAAGGAGTCACATTTGCATTATTTTAGCCACTCCTGGAAGCCACATAATGGGAGAAGGAATTTATAACAACAGCTAAAAATGAAATTATCAAATTACTGGTGGCTATTCCTGTCCCCATCTAGCCTCTATCAGAGAATAGGAAGACACACAAAGGATGTACATTTGCGTGAACTCTGCAATCATCAGGACTTTCCTGTTCTAGCCTCCCCTCTCCCAATAACAAATAGGCTGTGTTGAAGTTCCTTCAAATGGCCGTTTCATTCCCAAGGTGTAAGTGGTCAGCACAAGTGGCCTTATTCTGCCACTGACTAAGCAAATCCCTTCCCCTCTCTGATAAAAGAGGGTAATTAAACTAGAGGTCATCTCTAAAATACTTCTCAGTGATAGGAGAACATATGGTTCTATCCTCAGAAGCAATTTTAAGATCTAAAATATTTTTTCCTATGACTCTTATAAAAGTCTCTTCTCTTATATTGTAGTTTTCATATCAGGGTAAGCAAGTGAGTCAGAAGGTTGAACATCAAGCTGAAACAAGGTTATGTGGTTGCTGGTAGACTTGTGGGGTTCAGTGCAAAAATCAGGGATTCACTTGCATCAAATTATGTCACGTTAACAGGTGTTTATTGAATGGCTACTCACAGCCAGGCACAGCAACAGACTCACGCCCACTAGCCCTGTATGGACTTCCAGGCAGGACATGAGCAGTGAGGAAGATAAGCCAAAAGCAGGTAAACCTATTCTTTATTTTAATGGTATTCTTTTGTCTTCCTACAAAGTTATCATAAATCATTAAATGTTTGATTCAAGAATATTTTCCATCCAGTGAACAGCTGAAAATCTATAAAGCAGAACACAAGATACTATTGGAATAACCTCCATTTTAGATTATTCTGATTTAGTACATTCCTCTGCTTTCCACGATAGGACCACCTTAACAATTATATTCCTAAAACTGCCCACCTCAGACTTCATTTGTGTACTTTATAATTTGGGATATTTTTAAATGCAGAGTTTACATAAAACGGTCATAGGTCACCGGGCCCTTCTTGTTATCTCCAGCAGGCTGGCAAGCTCCCATCAAGCTGCATGCTCTCATCTCTTCCATTTCTGTCTTGTAGATAGAAAAGGGCATCGAGAGGCATGTACCAGGAGAATGGGAGGGGCAGTGACAGAACTAAGCACCCCAGAATCCCAAATAAACACAGTAGGCAAAAACACAGTGTATGAGCTATGGGGACACAACTACAGAGCAAGTCCTTTTCAGCCCATCCCCCCAGCCCACAGCTACTTCTAAAGCCCCCCACCTCTCCATCCCCATTCCCCACTGTCTGGAGCTGCCACTGCGCACACAGGGACTCACAGACAGACTGAGTGCTACAGTGGAAGAAGTTAAATTTGGACAAGTATATTTTATGGTTCTGAATGATCAAGAAATAAATATGTTTCAATTAGGAGAATCCTTGGAGGCAAGGAACAATAACTAAACCTGAAGAACAGAAGCAGAAAAGGGAATTTTTCAACACATATAGGGGAAAAGTCCTTGGGGGAACAGAGATAGCTCTCGACATGTCTAGATCCATATGTGCTGTCACCAGGCAGGAATCTTGACTTTTCTGTCTTCTGTACTGGTGTTATTTCCAGTTGGTGCTCTGCCCAGGTGGCAAAGATGGCCACCAGCAGCCTAAGCTGATGTCCTACCAGCTCAGAAACCCCAGCAGGAGCAGGAGCCTCTTTCCCAGGGGTTGTAGCAAAAGTCCTAAGATGGACTTTCACTCTCTTACTCAGATCACGTGCCCAGCACTTAACTAGCTTCTAAGTTATGTGCTGGCTTCTGGGGCCAGAGGGAGAGACAGACCATGTGTAGCACACGGATTGAGAGTAAGAAAGGCTTTGCTCTAAAACAAAAGATGGGGAGAGTGTGCCAGCAAGACAGAAACCAAGGAGATCTCCAAACAGGAGGCTGAACTGTCTGAACCATATTAACCGTGTTAATGCTCATCATACGATTTTCCTTTGCTCAGTGTGGTGCATACTAACTACTATTTGAGATTCTGTTAAATCACAGAGACTTATTCCAGCCAAGACCTGGAACACAGTCCACACCTTGTGGGCTCCCTCTGTGGGCTCCTTTCCAGGCACCATCCACCCGAAGGTGACCGATATCTTGACTTCTGACACCACAGATACGTTTTGTCTGTTATTGTACTCCATATAACCAGCATTATATGGAATATTCTCTATTATGATGGTTCACAGTTCCATATATACGTTATACAGTAATAAAAAGTTTCTTTAAAAAAGAGCTGATCACGATATTTTTCCCACCCCATCAATATGAACTGTGTAACTATCAAGGACTTCCTCAGCTCTTTTAGAAATGGCTTTCTCTCCAAAGGAAACAATGTCTTAGATAGCAAATTCTTTCAGCATCTACAATAAACCACAGGTGGCCAAGGTCACAGGCAGTGGGGCCCATGTGAGGGATTCACCATGCTCTTCAGCCTCCCACCTCCTTCTGTATAGCCTTTCACCCTGGGCTCTGCCCTCCCAAAAGTAGGCTTTGGGAAAATGTCACCTACTGCTGGTCTTTGCATTTGGATGGCAGAGGTGAGCAGAGGGCAGTTGTCAATCAAGCAACAGTTTGCACCAAACCTTTGAATACTTGTGAGTAGAAGACAGAGATGGCATCATTGGGTCATTCCAGAACCAGTGGTTCAGGAACCCCTTAAAGAGTAATGACAGTTGCAAACTCCTCTCTCACCTTTCCACACTGAAGGGTACCTGTGGATAAGCCCCAGCAGTCTGTGGATTCCAGGTGAACAAATTCCTTTTAGGGCAGAACTGGGGCAAGCCAGGTGGCATTGGCCAAAAATACACTGGACATCCTTGGGATGTAGAGTGCCCTTCTGCTCCAGAATTGTGCAGGTAGTGGTTGGGGGGCTTTTGTAAGGTTATAGACAGACTTCTTGGGATGGGTGAGAAGATGAATTAAATGATCTTTAAGATTCTAATGCTTAGATTTCATGGTCTAGCAAATGAAGTGAAATGGTCCTAACAGCAGATCAGGAGCTAAAACATCAAAACAAATGCTGACTCCTCAAAATGTTAAACACAGAGTTGCCACATGACCAAGTAATTTCACTGGAAAGTATATACCCAAGAGAACTGAAAACAGGTATACTCAAATACTTATACCTGAATGTTCATAGCAACACTATTCACAGCGACCAAAAGGTAGAAACAACCCAAATGTCCATCAGCAGATGAATGGATCAACAGGAGGTGGTATATCCACACAACGGAATATTATTCAGCCATAAAAAGGAAGTTCTGATTCATGCTGCAGCATGGATGAACCTCAAAAACGTTATGCTAAATGGAAGAAGCCAGATACAAAAGGCCACATAATGAATGATCCCATTTATATGAAATACTCAGAATAGTTGAGTCCACAGACAGAGAGCAGATTAGTGGTTGTTAGGGCAGGGGTGGTGGGTGTAAATTGGGAGTGACAGCTTATTGGGTGCAGAAGCTCATTTAGAGGGGTGGTGAAAATGTTTTGGAACTAGACAGAGGTGATGGTTGTACAACATTATTAATGTACTAAATGTCACTGAATTGTATTTTATGTTATGCGAATTTTACCTTAATAAAAGTAATAAATAAATCCAATGCTGAGTGAGCAGTCTCTGTGATGCTCTAAGGCACCCAGGTTGCCCAGCAAATTTGGGGGCCCCATCATCTTGGGCCTCTTAACCAGGCATGACCAGCTCATAGTCATTTCCTGGATTTGGAAATTTAATACAAAGCAAAACAAAAACATTAACAAAAATACTAGCTTCTCTGAAAAGGCTACTTAGCTTCTGAACACCCAACCTCCAGGCTGGAAACACAGAGGCATGGATGTAAATCAATCACTTGCAAGTCAAAAGACAAGTATTTTAAGCTTGGAAACACCTTCGGAGCTCAACTAAAGACTGGAGTCCTGTTTTCCCCTGAACTAGAAATAAAACAAAGGAATTCACTCAGACCTGTTTTGATATACATAACTTCCAGAAGACACAAGTGTTTGAAGGCCTCAAAATCAATAATTTCATTTAGATAGATCCAGCAATCAGCCCGGTCATGAGGCTCATTGCCCCAAATCCACCCCACTATTCCTTTAATCAGAGCTTCTTTTCCCTTTGGGAGTAAGAACACATCGGTGCAACTCAAGATAACCGAGCCATCCTCAAATTTTAAAATGTTACAAAATGTAAATAATTTCATGGTCCATGCCCTGACAAAGCTAGTGACTTTCTCACTTTCAGACTCATTCCAAGACCCCCCTGAAAATACTGGTCCCTGAGGTCTGTTGTGTGGTAGGACACCTCAGCCCCTTACCAGGTAGATTCCTCCCGACCCTGACCCCAATTCCCTATTCCCTTTCTCCTTCCCTTCCTCCCCCCCCCTCTTACTTTCTCTCTCTCTCTCTCTCTCTCTCTCACACACACACACACACACACACACACACACACACCACTATTGGTGGTTTGGCTGCCTGGAGTACTTCTCCCTTGGCTGAGTTGTCCTCCTTATGACAGAGGGAGGACTGGGCCTCTCCTGTGGTCCAGCTGAACAGAAATGCACTTTGTGTCAGAATCACAGGCAATCCAGTTAGGTCCTGCCGAAAGAGCGATTGATATGTGTGCAAAGTGGCAACACCATTCAAGTACTCTTGTCAAAACAACTGCTCCTCACGGTGTCTAAAATTAGAGGGCAATGAGAGATAAAGCATCCCTTGAGCTAATTTGTAAGACAGTTTCCATTCCTTAAGGGGCATGAAGAGTTTTAACTCTTCCTCAAATAAATCTTGCTAGAAGAATGCAGCAGTTGAGAAAATCAAACAGCCAATATTTATCAAGCATCAACTCTACGACCCTTGAAACAGAAAGAGTTAGAAGGTACGCCACATATATTGAAAACAGAGATACTTATTTTATAAAAACAATGTCAGGCAAAGAGATTGTTAAATTGGTGGGTGGATGAAAAAAGGGACAGACCTTAAGCTCCTAGCCTCAGATTCAGAGCAATCTGAATTCAAATACTGTGCCCACCCTATACCGGCTGTGAGACCCTCTTCCAAACCTTGCTTTTTCCATCTGAAAAACAGGCATCATGTCACCTATTGTGAAGGATCGTTGGTGACCATGAACACCACATGACAGAGAAATTATTCAGTAATAAGCTATAAACTGGCAGTTGAGTATGCCACATGCACTATCTCACCTGACCCTCCTGAGAACTCTATTATTAGTTGTTTTAAAAATGAAGTTTAATTTCATGGACGTTGCATTTGTTGGGGCAAATGGATCTCTGTAACCAAGAAGCCTATAAATCTCTGATTTCCCAGGCTAGATGGAGGCTACAGAGAAGCATCATATCGGCCATGGCCAGCTGTCATCTGTCCTGCCACTATGGGAACTTGCCACGTCCAAACACAGGGGTCTTTCAACATCCAGTCAGGTGTCTTGTAAGTGCATTCGTGTTTTATATTCAGCTTAAAGTACACGTCTCCTCCGAATTCTTTATATCTATCCCACTGACTGGACAATTATTTCCCTCAGGGTAGTGGTTTTCAAAGTTGGGGAGAGATTTTGCCCCAGCAGACATGTGGCGATGCCTGGGGACATATTTGGTTGTCACAGGAGTGCATAGCCAGGGGTGTTGTTGAGCTCCCAGCATCTGTGGCCAGAGGCCGGGACACTGCTTGCGTCCTACAAACCCCAAGCCAGCCCCTCCCCCACACAAAGGATCACCTCCCCCACAGGGGTGCTGAGGTTGAGAAACCCTGCCTCCAGGGCAGAGAGGGAATCTATTCCCTTTTAAGTACAGCAGAAACCCATAGGTGGTAGAAAGGTGACTGCCAGCCGATTGTGGAACAAGAACCCAGCTTCAGAAAGCACAGGCTCGCATGTCTGTGGTGGGGGAGCATTTGTGAGGAATGAATAATGTCAACCAGTCTCGCCCTCAGAAAGGCCAGGTGACATCTTACCGAAATGAAGAAATACAGCCCGAGTCAAGCTTATTGACCATCAGGTCAACACCTATTCTTTGCTGGAAGCTCTTGTTTGGCTCTTTCCTATTTGAATGGTGGATATTTTTGTTGGCCAAACCAGGGCTCTGAACCACAGCTGAGCATGCAGGGCCAAGCCTTATATAGGATCATCATCCGGGTGTCCAGGCCCCCAGCTGCCCTGCACACTGTGATTTAAAGGGGTCCTCCCCATCTGCTGAAGGGCACAGGACCTTTGCCCAGGCAGCTTTGATCTGGCTTTCCCTTCTGCAAGTCTATTCTCACACTCTGCACGACACCTATGCCTGCCAGGCAAAACCCTCCCAGTACATGCTTACAGTTAGAGACAGGCCTGCTCAGACACCATCTCAATGGCCCTGTAAGAAAGCCTGGAGTAGGGGCTCTGCTTCCATTTTCTAGGCGAGGAAAGGGAAGCTCGGGATAGAGTGAGTTTCCCCGTTACACAGTGAGGGGAGGGGTAGGTCTCCAAAGCTGAACTGCCTTCAAATTCTGCACCCTTTCCACTCGGTCACACACCTGCAGGGGAGGCCCATGAGGTCCTTTGTTATCGTCTACTACTCATGCAGCAGGGAGTGGAGACCTGGGGATGGGCTGGCCTTACTAAATGGGGAAGATGAAATGTGGGTCATCCGTATTTAGCTGTCATAGCTGAGCATGGGGTAGGAGAAGCACAAAGCCTAGGAATCGCCCCATGTCTGAGGCAGGGCGATGGTGGGGGCAGCCTAAGATAAGTCTAAGACTGATGCTGACCTCCCAGGAGCAGAGAGCATGCTCCTGAAGAAATGCAGAGCAGGAGGAGGTCTGGCAGAAGGCTTGAAGGTCGACATTGCTTCATTCCTTCGTGAAACATGTATTGAGCACTCTGGGCCAGATGCTGTGGATACACAGCAAACAAGGCAGATAAGATCTCCACCTCCTCAGAACGCAGATTCTAAGAGGGGCAGATGATAAGTACCAAAAATATATAGATCATTGTGTTAAGTGCTGGAAGAGAAATAAACAGGAAGGATGTGCAATAAGAAAACACCAGGTTGGGGTAGCACTATTTAGACAAAAGATCAGGGAAATGCACTTGGAGGAAGAGCCATTTAGGCCAAGACCTGGAAGATAAGCTCCCTGGAGTACAGCAGGTGGGAGGGTGTGAGGGTAGGACATGCTGTCTTCCAGGCATTGGGCAAGGGGCCTGATAAGGGCATGCTGGGGAATGTCCCCTGTGGCCAGCGCGTGGTGGGAGGAAGAACCGTGGGCAGTGTGCTGAGGGGCTGCCACGTGCAAGGCCTTTAATTTTATCTAAAGCAATAGGAAGCCGGCACCAGAAAGTTTTATGCAACAGAGAGACCTTTGTGTTTTGAAATATCATTTGGCTAGCAGTGAGCAGAATGACTAATACAGGAAGCAGAGCTGGTCAGAAGGCTTGATCAGGCAGGAGCTGAAGCTGCCTTGCTGGCGGACAGAGGCAGCACACCAGCAGAGAAGGGGAAAGATTTTTAAAAAATGTGGAGGCAGAGCCTTGCTGAGGAAAGGCTATGGGGTGACAGAGGGAGGAATTAAGCTGATGCCTTGGTTTTAGTTTTTTGTACTTACTATGCGACGCCATTTACCGAGATGGGAAAATGCAGAAGGGAAACAGATTTAAGGGGAAGTGGGCTCCATATTCTAACCCTCCAACCCATATTCCAATAGGCTTATTCTTAGCCTCCTCATTTGTAATCAATACCCATTGACCCAACATAAGATTAAGTCACTGCTTTTTAAGAAATCTCAGATATAGAAAGTCGGAAAGAATTCAAAGAGGGTATAACTTGACTGTATTTGAGATTTTGAAGGTATAATATAAATATGTAAATGCTAGTTATCAAGGCACTTGAACTTTCTACTTTCCTGATTACTTTTATAATAATATTATTTTTTAAGAAAAAAGAGTTACTCCTTTGGAGTCAGGCTTTGTTTTCCAAAAGGTCGCTCTGGAAATGCACAACATATTTCTTCCTGGGAGCCATAAGCTAATAGGCCATCTGAAAGGAGCAGAGTTCAGGGGTGGGGAAGGACATAAGCCAAGGTGATTATGCAGACAGCCCCTTGCAGGATGCCCTGAGCACCTGCCTTCCAGCCAGCTCTCAGATCTGAGTCCTCCGTGAAGGCATTCACATTCCCAATCTGCCTTTTCTTCTTGTTTCACCAGTTCTCATTTTTAAATCTGGTATATTCACTGCAGAGGCATGTTTAAAGCCAGACAGTGAGTGATCTTAACTGATAACTGATACCTGAGGTCCTCAAGGCAGGGATGGAATCTCATTCATTTCTCTATCATTACTATCTAGCCAAGTATTAAGCACATCCCCCATTCACCTACCAGAATATTGATTTTAGCACAAGTGAAGGTGCTCAATTATGTTGAATAAATGAAAAGATGGGTGGAGAAGGCAGACTCCAAATGATTAGCCTCTCAAATCTCCTTTTCAGTGATCATTAAGAGGAGTTGTTTATCACGTAAGTTGCCTAATTAGAGAAGACACGCAGGAATTTTTCTTCCCATAGTGACTGTCAAACTATGTCCCTCTGGAACATTGGTGATGTTTCCATTGCTAAAATTAAATAATAGTGAGTTTTTCCAAATATATATATAGAAGATGAATTTAGTACATGGAATTTTGTCTGTTTCAAGACTTTACTCAGAAAGTTTAAAAAATTCTGGCACCTGTGACAATTTGTCAGCAATGCAAAAGATGAAAAAATAACTGCACAAGTAAGCAAATACTGCAGCAAGAACACAAAACTGCTAGTCTGCTAAACTCAACAATTTTTCCCCCTCCCATGCCCATTTTGTTCACTGGGATTTTAGACTGCACACTTAACAGCATCCCATTTTCTGCTAGTAAAGTTGTTCTTAGTTCATATAATAGAACCCACTGATTTAACATTACATTGAATGGACACCACTGACTCACAAATTTTTGGCCACCTGAACATTTTTGAGAATTGCAGTTCTAAGCTCCTACCACTCACAGTGCTGTCTTCCATTGGGGGGCTAAACTGTGTCCTCCCAAAATTCGTATGTTGAAGCCCTAGTCCCCAAGACCTCAGAATGGAACTGCATCTGGAGATCAGGCCTTAGTTGAGGCCATTAGGGTGGGCCTTAATTCAACATGCCTGCTGTCCTCTTAAGAGGAGATCTGGACACACAGAGACACCAGGGCATGCACTCACAGGAAGAAGACCATGAGATGATACCAGGAAGCGGCCATCTGCCAGCCAAGGAGAGAGGTCTCAGGAGAGACCAAACCAGACATCTTGATCTTGACCTACTAGCCTCCAGAACTGTGAGAAAATAAATTTCTGTTGTTTGAGCCATCGGCCTGTGATGTCTTGTTATGGCAGCCCTAGCATATGAACACATCTTCTGTTTAGGACTCCTACCCTCCAATCAGAGCCTGCAGACGCATACAGTGGAACCTGCACTGGAGCTTCTCGCTGCTCAACCTTCCTCCCGCTCAGTTTGTTCTGAAGGTGGAGCAACAAATTATTGCTGTACTCCGGGGCACACACAGATGACCCCTGGGAACTGACAGATTCCGGCTCACATACCCATTAGATCACCCTTTTATACTATGTGTTGTGCCCTCCTTCCCAGGCTCTTTTATAGCACAAATACCGTCAAGAGGAGTGACCTTTAAATTCCATTCTTGGAACGGAGTTATGCACAGGAGCTGAGGACAGCACAGTCAGCCTGCCCCAGGCCCCCTCTGCAAGGCCTTGAAGGAATCGGGAGGCAGAGAGACACACCCCGAGGCGGTGGGAGGGTTCTGGGACAAACTGTCTACCTCAAAATTGTCTCTGGCCTTGTGATGGCTTAGGGCCCCTACCAGAGACAGTGGTTTCTAGGGATAAGAGAGAATTTTAAAAGGGCCTCTTGGGTGGTTCAGCCCTGGTGGGTGGGGGGCTCTCGCCTTGCCCTGCCAGGCGCCCCTCCCACATGGTTCCCCTCCCAAATGCCCAACAGTGGCTGGTGCAGCTGCTCTGAATTAGCACTCAGGGCCCTGCTGTGTAACAGAGGACAAATGGGAATTGGGGGCGTCCCACTCACCTCTGACTCAAACCAGGCCTTCAGGAGGGGCGTGTGGGAAAGTTGGGAGGCAGTGGCTTTCCTTCAGTGCAGCCATGTGGCATCTCTCTTAGCAGTCAGTAGAGATGGAGAAGGGACAAACTGGGTGATAGCTTTACAATGTAGAATGAGCAGAACTGGAAGGTAATGTGGGTCGGGTGGACACAGGGAGGCACTAGGGTCACTCAAGTTCTGGTTTAAATGGCTGCATAGACCAAGACATCATTCTCCAGCAGCAGGAACTCTAGGAGGGGTAGGTTTGGAGATGACTAGCCTTTATTATGGCAATTATCCTGTTATAATAAATACATTTGTTTCTTTCTCCAACTACACTGCATACTCTCTGAGGGCAGAGAAGCATGCCAGGCACTTACACATATTCCAGGCACAAGAGTAGAGCTTTCATTCACCATTTACTTGACAAACACTAACTGAAGGCCCACACGTGTCCAGGACTGGCTCAAGGACTGCACTAGCTCTAGAACTGCAAAGGCCGGGCATGCAGCCAGCATTCATTACATGTTTACTGTCTCTGGGATAAACATTTATGGAGAATGGTGATTAACTATATTTCCTTATTTTCTGTGTTCTTGCCACACTGGCATCTGAGACTTGCTGACTTGGGAGAGACCCTCCCCTCCCAGGGCTCGCTAGTTCTTAGAGGTAACAAACTACCTGCCTGAGAGCACACCTTTCATATGCAAACCAACCAGTCAGAGCCCAGAGCCCCCAACTACCTCCTTTAACACGCTCTCACATGCTGACCCTTGTCCTAATCACCCGGGGGCTTACTCATTACCGGGCTAGCTGAGGCAGTCCCTACGGCCTGGAGCCAGCTGAAATTATTGATCTAGCTAATCCTAAACCTGCTTACCTTGCCTCACCCATTCCTTCCTGGTAAAACCACAATAAAGGCTTTTACCTACACTTCCCCTTTGCCTTCCCTCTGCCTCCTGATGAGCCCTGGTGCTTCCCCATGTGGCCCTGTGTGGCATGGTGTGCCTCCTGTTTCCAGGACTGTGCATATAAACTTCTGTCATGACAGTCATTTCTGTGTCTGTGTGTCTTACCATATATGATTTTTAAAAATCCCAAGTATATCTTAAAACAGATGGTTAAATGAATAAGCATTCAGTATAACTGTAAATTAACAACTGATTCCTTCCAAGCCAGCAAAGTGTATCCTCTTCAAAAGAGAGAAAAGAGGTGTTAGTTCTATCAGTATGTTAAAACTGAATGGAAGTGAGAGGATGCTAGTTTGGGGAGATGGGACAAATCCATACACAGGCAGTCCCCAATCTAATGTGAGGTCATGTGTTTGGAGCAAAGAAAGAACAGAAGAATGGCCATCCTCATACACCCTGTAGAGCCCTGTACAGGCTGGGAGAACACAGGACATCCAGTTAACACCTACTGCATCAAAGCCAAGAATTCTCCCTTTTAGGAATGACTTTATGGAAGCCATGCAAACCAGCAAAACAAGCAAGTGAAGGAAGTATCCCTTTTATGATGCTTATTTCTTAATGGTGTTATCAGCGGTTCCCATTAATCCACAAAGATGACATGAGATCATAGGTACATAAAGCATATGGCACATCTGGTGTTGAGTGTTCACTCAACAAATTATAGTTGTTATTGCTGCTGTTCTTAGCAATTGGCAATAATGGATTCTCTAAGTGGCTTTTCTAGTAAACAACATCTAGGTGACCAATTATCAAAAAGACAATAAAATGAAATTTGGTCAACATGGCTGGGCTGCATGTAATTTCATCTTCCTTTGATGCCTTTGATAATTTTGAATACACTTTAAGATCTCTTTTTATATTAAAAATAACACTAGTTGCCCCTGCATCTTAATGATCTTAAAAATCATCCTGATTATATTTGGTTTCTGGATATACACAGGTGACTCAGTGGGGACGCTGAGGGACCACAGAATCACTGGACCAGAAGGAAGTGTGACATATCCATGAGGCACCTGCAGAGCTATGACTCTTCCCAGGTGTGTCAGTTGTGCACGTGTGTATCTCCAGGGAAGAACCAATCTAATCTTGAAGCAATGCTATGAAGTCCATTCTACTAGAGCCCTGAGAGGACACACAAGAAACAGATGTCTAAGAGCCCTGCCCCAAATTGGATATTGACTCTTCCCTCCTACCCATGGATCAACTGAGGTACTACAGAATTCGATATTTCATTTATTAGAAATAAAGTAACATAAACCACAAAGTTTGCTTCTTCACATTTGTCTCTAGGGATTTCATATGCCCAAGCAGATGAACAGACACAGCAATACACAACTCAGAGAAATTCTGCCAAATCCACTTTCTCAGTTTTGAGCTCCAGATACAGGAGCATAAGTGTCTGATAAACACTAACCCTGCAGAGGCAAGAAGGAACAAGCTCTTTCCTTGTGTGAGGCTGAAAATCACCTGCTCCCATTCCCACAAGACCTCCAACAGCTTCTCCCACCTCCTCCATCACCGTTTCCTGCTTTGGAGTCTTGAAACATCCCCCAGCCACCTAGTGATTTACACGTTCTCTGATAATCCACCCATCCATGGACACATCATCTGGAATTACCTGTGCAGCACCACAGGACCCCCAGCAACCTCAGCCAGAAACAGCACCTGGGCCACCTGCCCTACAGCTCCGCTGGGGCCCGGGCTGGTCACCTTTGTTTTCCAGGCAAACTCTCTCCGGAAGACCCACTTGTGGGTATTAACCCACTTACACCATCAGTGCCTATTTGCAAGGAAATACAGAGTCAGTATATTCAAATCCACTTCTGAAGCTCATCATAAGTCAATACCAGCAGGAAAAAACACCAGCTTACTTACTGGGAGCTGGGAGGAAGGATATCAAGGCATATAAGAACTAAACCTTGACTTCATGTATCTAAAAGCCTAATTAGGAATAATTACTATGCAAATACAAAGACAATTCATCGTGCATGGCAGTAACTAGTGGTGGAAAGTCACTCAGCCTAAGTTTAAACAAACTGAGAAACTAGGGCAGTCCGGTAGAGCTTGGAGGAGGAGGCAGGCCTTGAAAGCCAGGCAAGTTGCAGGGAACCACTGAGAAAGAATTGAGCCCTGCAAATGTGGGCAGTGGGAAAGCCCCTGGCCAGTCTGGAGACTAAATCAATACACCTGTCCCCTCCTGGTAAGGGCATGACATGGTTAGACCCAGGTATAGAGTAAGTCTCAGTGTGATGCCTCTCTTCCATTCCATACCCAAGACCGACACGAGTGACAAATATAGCATTGAGCCTCGATGCGATTTCAGGTGCTCCTCAATGCTGTACTCCCGGAAGCCACTGACCGCCGATCACGGTTAGCACTCGTGATAAAAATCATTTCATTCTCCCTCAGAGAGAATGCAGTAAACTTACAATGGGCAAGGAATTGTGGGGCTGGCTGTGCCCAGATCACCAGTCTGGATGTAAGAAGCAAAGAGGTTCGTGTAGTTACATCTCACTCTCAGAACCAAAAGGAGGTTTGATCTCAAGAAACAGGCTGACACTCTTGTAATCACAAGAGCCCCTTGGACATTCTTGTCCCTGATTTGATCATTACCCAAGGTTCCAAATCCTTCCAAGTTCCACCAAAGGGGCCTCAAAGATGGCCATCTCCATTACTTCCCTTCCGGTGTGCACATGCCACTTCCCTACTGGGAGGTAAAATCTATCCTTCAGCCCTTTGAATCTAAGCTGCTCCTTGACCGCTCAGTCAACAGGATACTGCAGAAGTGACACTCTGCCAGTTCTGGCCCTAGCCTCTAGGAGGATTGGCAGCTTCCACTTCCTGTCTCTTGGGAGCCCAGAGTTGTCATGTAAGAAATCTGGTGACGCTGCAGCAGGGACCAGATGGAGAGGGAGAAACCCTGGGACTATAATGGAGGAAGGAAGAGACACCCAGCGATCCCAGAGCCCAGCTGACCCCAGCCTTCCAGCCCTTCACTGCCAAAGTCTCTCAACATGAGGGTGAAGTCTTCCTGGACCCTCTGGACCAGCCCAGACATGAACTGAATCCCACTGAGGCATCTGACTCAGTGCCACAAACTGCTCAGTCAAATTCTTCCCAAATTCTTGGCCCAAAGAACCATAAACAATAGAATGTTTTTTCTCCTTTGGCCACTAAATGTGGAGTGTACTGCAGCAATAGATAACCAGGATTACCTGTGCATGGGCCCCACTCCACAGGCAACTGCAAGGACTTCTCAGGGCTCTGGGTTCTCACACTGGGCCCTGCAAGTGCCTTGGGCCTCACCGTGTCCAAGACAAACCCAAAACCTGCACACTGGAACAAGATGCCACCCTTCTCATCACCGCAGCACCAGCCTCAGCTCACTGTCCATTTTTCTGTTAGGTCACCATGTACAATTTATGAAGAATCCAAGTTAATCACTGACTTCAAGAATCAAAGGTTCCCAGTGTTGTCTATTTGTTATTCTTTCCTCAAAGGATACAAAGGGCAAACCTCTCCTTCTCCTGAGGCTGGAGCCTTGGGAGAGCTGCAGGCAGCTTTTGGGCTGTGGGCTGGGAAGTGTTGGCTGACGTCTGTGAGCTGGCTGTTCATAATCCTCACCTGCTCCAACCACGGGGTGATTGTAGATCAGGGACGCACCTGGCCTACTGAAGCTCAGTGTGGCCAGAAGCTCCCAGGGTCCAGCCAGCTCATTTGGCAGATAAGGATACGGACACTTAGAGATGAGATGTGGCTTGTTCAGGTGCAAAGAGAAAGTCAGTGCAGGCTGCAGCCGGACACCAGCTCCCTGAGCCACAGCCCAGGGTGTCCACTGCATCCCCACACTGACCACACTGGGGAAGGGGCCAACAGCCCCAGCGAAATGCTGCCTTTGTACATGCTCTGGTTTGTGTGTGGCTTCTGAACCATCCTTTAAACCATTCTTAGGCACATGTGCATCGTCAAGCACAGGCTTGCTTCCATTTTAGGGTCTCTCTCTAAAAGCTCAAGGAAAACTGCACCCGAGGCAAGAGCAAAAAGACCCTGTCCACTGTTTTTTAACTCTCTTTCCTACACCCTGACACCTACACACAGTGTCTCCTGTACAGTCCATTTTCTGGCTTAGTAGTGTGCAAGTGTACCCTCTGCCCTTGAATCAGGTTGGATTGCATATTCTGGTGCAAAGCCACAGGGCTGGATCTTGCTGGTTCCTGTTTTAGCAAGATGGACAAATCTAGTTCACTCTACCACCTTCTCATAGCTACCTACGGATGAACATCCTGCATGGGCCCTGGTGCCCACAAATGACCTTTGCTGCTCTGATCCCAGCTTGAATGCTAATGCTTGGAGGCATCTCAGAGGCACACAGCAGGTTGGAAGTATTCTCAAATGATAGTTTTTTTCATAAAGCTTCATTGGAAATTATTGCAACATGCACTTTTGATTACCAATGATGATGTCCTACATGCCAGACTCTCTCCTAGGTACTCTGCAAATAGATTATCTCTTTAACCTCCACAACAATCAGATAAGGTAGGCTCTAATATCTCTGTTCTTTATAGATGAGGAAACTGAGGCTCAAATCAATTTAGAAACTTAAGGTAACCAGCAAGTAAGCTGCAGGGTCAGAATTTGGACAGAAGTCCAGCCAACTACAAAATCCATTTTCAGAACCGCTGTACATCATTGACTTATATAAACTTATCTCCATATGGTTTATTAGTGTAATCCATGTCAAACATATAAGACTATCACCTATATGACACTCTCAGAGTGGTACCAGGATCATAGAAATACAGGGAGAAATAAAAGGGGAAGTTCACATAGTTTACATTCTCTTTTATCAATTGAGATATAATTGATACATAACATTTCATTAATTTCAGGTGTGTAACATAATGATTCAATATTTTTGTGTTACAGAATATAGTTAATGTTCTTTGCATGCATTTTCAAACGTCATGGAAGAATTTCATAGACCACAGCTACATTTCCTAAAATTTCCCCTTTACCTCTAAACTGTTTCCTTCATGTGCTATACTTCTCTCCTCTCTCTTCAAGATCCAGCCCAAATCCCCTTCCTCAGGCAGAAAGAGAAACTCAAGGGGAGCAGAGGTTTGCCTGTGCACACTCTCCCAAAGTGGTTCATTTCAACCAGTTTTCAAAGAAATGTTTTGATGTGACTTTCTTTATGGCTTTGGAAAAGATATTGGAGGAAGCTTGGTGGAAAGCAAGGCCACAGAAGTGTGGAGGGGGGTGCTTTTTCTACATGTGTGTTTCCCACTCATTCAAGATGTGTTGCCCTGCCTCCAGCTTGCATCCCCTAAGAGAACACCTGTTTATGATTAACCTGGGCTTAACCCTTACAAAGGCCTAAAAGAACTACTCAGGCAAGGCCTGGCCCTCCTCAGAGGGTGGGCCAGGGGAAAAAACAGAGCTGAAACCCTCCTAGGTAGGGAGGGCAAATGGGAGAAAGGCTGGGAACACATATTAATAATATTGGTTCTGTCATATTTATATTCTGGATTTGTTATATTATTGACTGATTGGTTTTCCAAACACAGAGTCTCTACTGAGAATACTACGAAAAGCTCAGGAGTATACAAACCCACGGTAGCAGGCCAAAGGTTTTGTATGCTGGCTTCCTTAAAAGGGAAGATGGAAACATGTAGAGAAAAAGAATTGTCATCTATTTCATAGCAGTGCAAGCTAAGCAATGGTTTTCCATTGAAAGACATTTTTCTAATTGCTAAATACTTTCTTTAAAATCACTAAATAGTTTCTCTAAAAGCAAAAGAGTTGGTATATATAAAAGTTGTTAAAGGAGTAAATCTTAAGAGTCCTTATTACAAGGAAAAAATTTTTTTTCCTTTTCTTTTTTTTTTTGGTATCTATATAAGATGATGGATGTTAACTAAACTTATTGTGGTAATCATTATGCTGCACGCCTTAAGCCTACACAGTGCTGTATGTCAATTATATCTCAACTAAATTAAAAAAAGGGAAAAAAGCAAGAGGGTTGAATTTTTCTAGGCCTCATTACTGCCTAAAAACTCATGATTTAAGAAGATGGAATCAAATCAGTAGTTATTACCATGGCTTCTTGGAAAACATTATGGAATCCCTATTATCTGATCATCAGAATCATTTAAAAATAATTGATGAAAATTGCCAAGGTCATCAGGACCCAAGTTTAGAAAATAGAGGATCCAAGCTAAGGGCTTTTTTAAATGTCTTACCAAAGAAGCATGAGGTTAGGCCTGAACTGTACGTAGCCCCCAAATGATCTTGACCTGATGCAAGGGTAAAAGCCTAGACTCAGGTCCACTTGTTGCACAATTCTAGGGGAATGGCTCTTGCTCCCCTGAGCTGATCAGTGCACATCCTGTGTATGTGGCAGCCCAACTTTACAAAGAAAAAATGATTTTCAAAGCCATTTCCTCTTACAAAAATGTCCTCTTACAGAAGCATCCATTTCACCTTAAAAATAGATTTGGAGGCCACAAAAGTTAGTTGAGAAAGAATAAACATAATCCAAGCCCAGAACAGCCAAAGAAAAATGCATGCCTGGGCTCCTGCCACGCGGCCTGTCCCTTAGGACACCGGTTTCCCACAGGCTGTTTAGGGTTGGGACCAGATGCTGTAAATGAGTATGCAGTGACCACTGCCGTCCTCCTACCAGCAACCCTATGATATGAGATTTTAATTCATAATTGTGGGCAAGTTATGTCTGTGCTCAGGGCGCATGAGAGGCCAGAGACTTAGATAAATAGGTTGTAAAAGATACAGTGAAAAATGTCCAGCCAAAATTGAAGAGATTGAATTCTGGCAGTGTAAACTATCCTCCCCACACACCCTCAGCCTGGTACTGTTAACGCCCTCTGAGAATGAGGGCCAGTGAGTCGCTATTACTACCGTGGTGGGTGTGACATGGCTCTCAGATATTTGAGGACTGGTTGATGATGCTTCAATTCTCCTCTAAAAACTAAAAACACAAGCTTCTGGGACTAAAGTTCACTTTTACAATGTTCACCTTTTCCTGATTGCGTGAGTCTTTCTGTTGAGGATGTATTAATCTGCTCAAGCTGCCATAACAAAATAGCAGACTGAGTGGCTTAAACAACAGAAATTTATTTTCTCACAGTTCTGGAGGCCGGAAGTCCAAGTTCGAGGGAGATCCTGCTGCCTGTGTTCTCACCTGGCTTTTCCTTCTGTGCCCGCTCAGAGGGAGCTCTCTGCTGTCTCTTCCTCTTCTTATAAGGACACTAGTCCTATGAGATCAGGGTCCCACCCTTATTACTTCATTCTATCTTAATTACCTCCTTAAAGACCCTATCTCCAAAGTACATTAGGGATGAGGGCTTCAACATGGGATTTTGGGGGACACAATTCAGTCCATAATAAAAGATTTAGGTCTGGGAAGAAAATGATGGGATTATTGTGCTTTTAAAATAAATCTGCCTTCTGCTCGGGCTCTCTCTCACAGCTTCCTATCACGCTGTTCGCCCAAGTCAGGAGGCTCCTCCTCACTCACCCCATGTCTGCCTGCTAGTACGTTCTCGCTGCTCCCCTTCACCGGCCATCCCTTCAAACGGCTGCCCATGGCAGTCCTGTTCCCTGGAACACATTCTCCACTTTTCCCAGACATAACCTGGTCATATCCTGTCCCTACTGCCTGCAATCCTGGTCCTTTATTTATAAGTTGAAGTCATTTCTACCTTACATGCTTTGTCTAAGAGGAAGCTCAGAGTCAAAACTGCATCTGACCACAAGTAATGTACATACTACCATGTGGCAAACAGCTTGGCCATCCCTTTCATTCATTTTTTAATTCTGTAAATATTTATTGAACACCTACCATAGGCAGTCATTAACCCAGTTGTGTGGGATCCATCAGTGGACAAACCAGGCAAAGAATCCTTCCTTCATAGGCCTTATTCTCTTCCTGTCCATATTTTTCCCTTGCCCTGATTTCATGTTTTTAAAATATTTATTGTTGTTTCTATTTCAATCATATAGTATTTGCAAACATTTCCAATCTTTTTTTACTGTATAAATCTATAATCTTATTGGACTGTATTATTATTTTTTTTTGCAAGGGATCCAACGGCTTTTAACAATAAATAGGTAGAGCCATTGTAAAGGCATACATTAGATGATGTGTATAAAGTCCCAGGCACACTGAAAGGGCTCAGGACAAAGTGCATCTTTTTAAAGCTTTATGATCAACCTCAAATCCCCCCTCTCCAGAAATCTTTAATGGGGCCAGAAAATGCAAGGATTTTCTCTTCTTTCACTTTCTTCCCTTAATACATCTTCACCTGGATAGTTGGACACCTTGTTATATTTTTTCACATACTCTTCCATAATTCTTTCCTGTATGTAAATCCGGTATCTTTGGGAGTTGATTGCAGACTCATGAATATTTATCCTTAAGCCACAAATACAACCTATATTTGCATAAGATATGAAGTAGTATAGAGAACATCCTCTTTATTTTATTTCTTAAATCTGGCCCTCTTAGAAAATAATACATGGTTTCTTAATTGAGGTGCAGTTGTGCATTTAAAAGGTAATTTAATTACCTTTTGCCAGAACACATCCATCCTTTAACATGGGGGAAAAAAGCAATGATACTTCAAACAAAAGAAACATTTCATGTAATTCAGAGTAAAGGACAAGAATATTACAATGTTTTCTATAATAGGAAAAATCTGCCTTCAAAGTATTTGAGTGAAAGAGCTCCGGTAACTCAACTGCGGTTCATCCACTGGCTGGAATATTAGGCATTCACTAAAAAAACACATCTGAAGGCTCTTCAATGAAATGGGAGGAAGCACAGAATGTACTATTAGGTGTATGGGGAGCCATATTCAAAACTGTTGTATATGTGCTCAATTTTGTAAATATTTTATTTACATACCTACAAACACTTAGGAAAAAAATATGAAAAAGGAATGTCTTGAATATGAACAGTATCTGTGGGCGGTGCTATTCTGATGAAAATTTACTTCATTTTTATACAGATATTTCTTTGATGATCAGAAAAAGAACACACGTCGTGTGGAAAACTGAAGTCAAAGAAGGACTTGAAGGCGGCACCTGAGGGGCGGGCGCTGCGCTGGGGAATGTGGGCATCTCCGGTTACCCCGGGCGTGGGGTCAGGCCCTCGGCCCTGCCCCTAGCATTCAGCAAGTATATCTGTAAGTAATAGGGGCTGCATTTCTTCTATAACACCCTGTAATTTAGGCTTTCCACAAAATCCAAAGGCTGCTCTTCACAAATAAGGCAAAACTGTCGGGAAATAAACACGAATCCTTTTCCTCCCATTCAGAAAGGATGAAGCCCACTGCTATCCCACGTATGGGTGGGGCTGAGACCAGTGGTCATTTCCAGAAGATAGCACGGAGGGTCAACGGGTGAACTAAAGCAAATGCGAGGGCACAGGCCACCCTCCCTCCACTCCTCTCCCTGGGCCCGGCCGGCTGAGCAGAGGATTCCTAGCTGCGCCTTCCCCATCCCGCCTCATTCCTCCAGCCAACTTCCATGCCAGTATTTTTAACAAAGCATAAAACTTGCAATTCTATTAAAAACACATGTCTCTTATTTCAAAGCGTGGCTAGCAACAGCCACTGATATTCAGTAAACACACCACCAACCAGGGAACATGCTCATTGAACTCCAAGTCTCAAATTTTTACAAAGACACACTGGATCTTCTGGATGGAATAAATTTTGAGATACTCTCTTGGGTTCTTCTCTCTGACTTCTTGAGAAGACTGTTCAATCTCCTTGAAAACAATAACTTTTTGTTTTTGTTTCATATTACCATTTCTCAAAGAGAAGAGAGAAGATCAGTAGGGCAGAATTTTGAAAAGTGGGAGGTGGGGAGAGATGAGAAGGCTAATGAATGACATAGTGGGCAAAGTGGCATCTGAGAGCTGGGTGCATAAAGCACCTGCATTTACCATCAGCCAGCATGTGCCGGTGGGAAGCCCTTCTTTGAGTAAGGGTTTTGCTTAGACATTGCATGGGCTAGATGTGGTCCCTCAAAATTCACATGTTGAAGCCCTTACCCCACCCCACACCCTCCGTGATGATATTTGGAGACCGGGCCTGTGGGAGGTAAGTAGGTTTAGATGAGGTCACGAGGGTGGGACCCTCATAATGGGGTTGATGTGCTTATAAAAAGAGGAAGAGACATGGGAATCTCTTTCTCCCCTCACGCACCTTGGGAGGTCAGGTGAGAAAGTAAGGGGAAGGCAGCTGTCCGCACACTGGGAAGAGGGTCCTCACCAGACCCCGAAGTGGCCGGCACCTTGATTTTAGACTTCCCAGACCCCAGAACCACAAGAAAGAAATGCTGTTTAAGCCACCCAGTCTGTGGTCTTTTGGTATGAAGACCTGAGCTGAGACAGAGACACCTTTCAAATAAAGGAAGATTAGAATTTGCTGAACTCTGAGGCCATTCATTGGTGAAGAACTTGGGCTCTGCCATCAGAAAAACTCAGCTTTCAATCTGTTGCCCCACTTGACAGCTTTAAAGCTTAACTTGCCTAAGACTTGGTTTTCCCATCCGTACAATAGCGGTAACAAGGATGCCTCATTCGTGGGATTGCTCAGAGATTAATATGAAACAAAAAGGCCATGAAAGAGCATGCAATGGTACACCACTTCTCTCTCCGCTCTGCTCCCAGGAATGTTGCACTGAAGCTCTTGGGAAAGTCAGTATGAAGAACATGTAAGTCAAGGCTGGGTTGGTGAGAGACAGATAATCAGCCAGCAAGAAACTAAGAACTGACTGCGCGTATGCTGGAGTTTCTGTAGGAACACAGGCCACGTGGCTGCTTAGAAGCCAGTTCCATACACACAAACTACCAGGCATTTAAAGCTTCCCCTCAAATCCTGATGCTTGTGGCGGAGGGGAAAGAAGGCAGGGAACCTCCAGATCAGGTATTTTAGACTCCAGGAAAGGAAACAGAAAGCTTTATTTATCGGGGCTTCCCAGCTTGTTAATTAACTTACGAACTGGAAACTATTCTCGTGTGTCAGCGCCTCAACATTTTCTCGTTATTAGAAAAACATCTGCTCATTATCCCCACGGTTTCCACATACGAGAGAGGGTTATTGTTTTGTTCCCACATGCAAATGTGTGCCATCAAAGCTGCCTTAGGCACTGGTGGTCCACACAGATTAGGGCTTCGGGGAGATTAGAACAGGTGTTGGATTTTCCAAATACAACAGGAAGAAGACTTTCTTCTTTGAGGGTTCAGAAGAGATTGTGAGCAGGACATCTGTGTGCATACTAGAGGTCTGCTGTTTAATGGGTCAAGAGAAAGCACTTATCCTCAGCTCTGCCCCCTTTCCATACATGCAGGCTTCAGACATGGACAAATATTTGTAGGGGAACCACTGTGCTCAGCACTGTGTCTGTACAACAGCTCATCCGCAGGGACTGGGGACTCTGGGCTCAGATGGCAGGTGACTCTGGCACAAGCAGTGCACCTGTCTCTGAAGCAGTCTGTGTGTGACCTGGCTGCTGGGTCCCAGGTCCGGAGGGACTGGGAACCTGTGGCCCCGTAGCCACCTGAGAGCATGCCTGCCTCCCAGCACTGTTCCTACCTGTCTCCTGAGAGGCCCCACCATCTACCCTAGCCCAAGTCTGAAAGTAGACATTATCTTTGCTTTCTTCCTACCCTCTTGCCTGGGCCTCACTCACGACCTCCTTTTGCAGAGTCTTCCTCGCAGCCTCTCTTGCATCTTATCCCCACTCCAACCCAATCCACTAACCCTACCCCAGTGTCATTTGGGCCACATCACTTCCCCACTGCAAATGACTCTTGTTTCCGGTCTGTTCCCCTTTGACTGCCCCCTGACTGGCTTCCACTCAGAAACCAAGGTATGGTCTTTGGAAAACACTGAGCTGATCCTCAAAATCCTTCCCTGAATGCTCAAGTTTTGGGGATTATATTCAAATTTGTTTGTATATCACCCACCCTCCTTTCTCATCTGGACCTCTGAGCCCTCTGTGCACCCTCAGTTTTAGCTGCAGTGAGTCATGTGTGGTTTCCTTGATGTTTCATGCTGTTCCATGTCTGGGTGCCTTCAAAGTTCAGCTCAAGAATGGCCTCCTCTGGGGAAGCCATCCCTAACCACCTTCTTAGGACTGCTTTGGATTTAGACACTTCTCTTCCCTGCTCCAGCCCTCTCTGCCATTGCTGCTACCACAGTGGAATGTACAGGGTATGGACTTGTCCTTCACCCCTACCAGAATATAAACCCACCAAAGGCAGGGACTCCATATTACTTTACTTCCCATCCCTAATGGCAATTCAGTGCTTATAGCACAGTAGGCTCTTACAAACATGTGCTGAATGAATAAACGAAAACCGGAAGCTGCATCCATACAACACAATACCAAAGCCCAAAGCAGGCTGATGTTTAGGAGTCAGATCTTCTCCACCAAGAAAAAAGAAAATCCTCCAAGCAAAGATAAATCCTCCTGCCGTCAGTCCTGAAACACACCCTTGTGGGAAAGGGTTGAAGAGCAAGCAGTTTTGGAGGCAGGTGACCCGGAGCTACCATTTGTCTCTGCGGTGGTCACCGTGCAGTCCTGGGCCACCTGCTTAACCTTCTGAGCCTGGGGTTCTTCTCTTATCATACAAGGATTATAACCCACATTGCTTCATGTCACTGTGAGGAGTAAATGAAATTACGTATGTAAAACCGTTACACTGCATTACGATTAGCAGACGTAATGTTGGGGGGGCATGGGGAGGGCTGTACAACTCAGAGAAGACAAGTAGTGATTCTATAGCATCTCACTACGCTGATGGACAGTGACTCTAATGGGGTTGGTGGGGGGGACCTGATGAAGGGGTAGTTCAATAACCATAATATCGCACATGTAATTGTAGATTAATGATAATAAAATAAATTATATTAAAAAAAACCATTACACTGATGGACAGTGACTGTAATGGGGTATGTGGTGGGGACTTGATAATGGGGGGAATCTAGTAGCCACAATGTTGCTCATGTAACTGTATATTAATGATACCAAAATAAAATAAATAAATAAATAAATAAATAAAACCGTTAGCACTTGGTAGACAGAGCTGGTCTCACCCAGCCCCCTTCCTTTCAATGTTACCAAAGCAGAGTCAGAGCTAATAAAAATCTGTGTTCGCAGAACACACACGCAGCTCCTGCTGCTGAGACTCAATCTAGAGACACAAGGGAGGAGGCAAAGTCTTGCTTCCTAGACTGTAAACCTGGAGGTGCTAGGCACAGCTCAGAGTACCTCAACGGGGTTCAAGGTCTTCAGGCTCCTTGAGTTGGAACACAAAATCTCAGAGCCCCACCCCCACCCTAACCCAGGAGGCAGCTCTCAGGGGCTTCATGCCAGTGTCCCTCTCCCACTGCCCCGCGGGCTCTGTGCCAGAGAAGTAGATCAGGAAATAAAACAGACAGTGGGCTCTTGCCCAGCTTCCCCACCTTGAAGATCACCATTTCTACAAAGATAAGCAGAAGTAAATCTGAAAGAGGTCATGAGGAAATGTTAACAGTGGTTACCTCTGGGGGCAAGATTCCAGCTGATTTTTTTTATGCTTCTTCATCTTTCTTGTTTTCTAAACTTTCTATAGTGAACTGCTTCTATTGTCTGAAAACATTCACAATGCACTGTTACACTTAATAAAGGACCAGTTTTCCTGAGACCCAGGTGAGTTATGCATAATGAAGTTGTAACATCCAGTTCTTTTTTGGAAATTCTGACAGATGAGGTTCCAAACTCCATGGCCTGGGGTCCAAGGATGCTATAATGCCCTAGAACCTTCAGACCATTCAGCAGAATCACTACAGCCTTTGAGGGGAGCTGAAGAAAAACATCTTCCAATACAGGACGCATGCTCATTCAGGGTACCCACAATTGTCACTTTGGTCTGTGCTCATGAGTAAGAGGAGCCCAGAGCTAGGGACAAAATGAGGAAGAGAGAGGCAGAGGCTAAGACACTCCAGAGGTTCTTATGGAAATTTACCCCTTGTTGAAAGAAAGCAGTGAAGCAGTGAGAGAACCGTTGCAACTTGCCAAAACCCCTCAAGTTTCTTGTAAAGGGTTAACCAGAATGTGGAAGAACTCCTCTCCTAGTAAAATCCCCTTTCTGCCCCTAGGCTTTGTTCATTCATTCATTGATCAGTTACTCCCTGAGCCCCTCTAGGTGCTAGGCATTGTGTCTGCAGGACCACCCTCCTATTATTCCCATTACCACTACCACTGAAGAGGAAATCTTAAGGAATAATAGTGGTTGGGCATTTGTGTTGCTCAGTGGGTATACAAGCTGAAGGAAGCACCAGAAGGTGGAAATGAAGAGAAAAACAGGAGAGACAGATAGTTGGCAGGAGAGAAGAACTCTGGAGAAGAGAATCAAAAGACATCTAACGAGGATCTTGAAGACAAAAAATTTTCAGTAAATTCATACCCTTCACCAAATGTTTTGAAGTTGGACTGGACAGGATCTCAGGTGAAAGCAAAGCCTGACCAAGGAGGCCCAACCAGGTCTCTATTACACCCCCCAAAAAGATGCTGTCCTTTTCCTCAAAGAGCTCATGGTCTGGTGGAGAGATACTGCAAAGACATGAATACCTCCAGTGGTGAACGCTAAGAAGGGTGTCACCAGGGCCTTAGACACATTTAAGAAGGGGTTTCAAAAAACTCAGTAATCAAAACCAATACAATGGATACAGTATTTTACAATATCAAAATTAGCACAAAAATGATGATGAACAAAATGTCAAAATTTTAAATAAACACAAGCTCTGTGGGCCTGAACAGGACTAGGGGAAGGTGTGTGAGGCTGAGTTGTGCAAGTCAAGGTTGAATTCTGTCTTTATTTCCAAATGTCAATATTTAGTTCAAGGTAGACATTTTTGGGGGGAGATTACACTTAATTTTTTAAAATATTGTACTTAAGTATCATTTATCTTGATTTCTGTGTTTTTTGATGCTCTCACATTTTTTGCCCAAGGTTAGAATACCTGGAAGTGAAGGACCAACTCAGCCTGAGAGGCCAATAAATGCTTCTAGGAGGAACTAACATTTAAGGTGGATTCTAAAATATAAGAGGAATCTAACATATGCAAAAAATGTTTTAAATAAAATAAGGCAACCCAGCCCCAGGGCACAGCCTGTACAGGGTTGTGGAAGAGCATGGTGTGCTTGAGGAAAGGGCCACCAACAGCATGGAACTGGACTGCCAGTCTCATTCCATGTCTGAGGCCCCATCCTCACAGGTAAAACAGCAGGTTGAACAAGGTGATCCATGTCACTCAGCATGTATGGGGCAACTCTTACATGCTAAGTAGTGTGGATTCCAAAATACGAGAAATATCAGAAGATATAACTCATGCCTGCTGAGCTCATGTCAAACCTAGACACCCTATGTCATTTCTGGCTCTTAACATTTTACAGACATTGTTTTTGTTTTTGACATTTAAAATGCAACCACCACTAGTACAGAAGCATTATTCAGGAGGTGCCCACATGTTATCCTTTCTTTAAAAACAATATTCACACTCTAACCACTTTTATTCAACATAATACCAGAGGTCCTAGCCATGGCAATCAGAAAAGTTAAAAAGATAAAAGTCATCCAAATTGGTAAGGAACAAGTAAAACTGTCACTATTTGCAGATGACATGATATTATATATAGGAAACCCTAAAGACTCCACCAAAAAACTATTAGAACTAATAACTGGATTCAGCAAAGTTGCAGGATACAAAATTGAACACAGAAATCTGTTGCATTCCTGTATACTATATACTAACAACAAACTAGCAGAAGGAGCAATGAGGAAAACAATTCCATTTACAATTACATCAAAAAGAATAAAATACCTAGGAATAAACCTAACCAAGGAGGTAAAAGACCTATACTCTGAGCTATAAGATACTCATGAGAGAAATTAAAGAAGACACAAGTAAATGGAAATCTATCCCATGCTCATGGATAGGAAGAATTAATCTTGTCAAAATGGCCATCCTGCCCAAAGCAATTTATAGATTCAGTGCAATCTCTATCAAAATACTAACAGCATTTTTTAATGAACTAGAGCAAATAACCCTAAAATTCATATGGAACCACAAAAGACCCCAAATAGCCAAAGCAATCCTGAGAAAGAAGAATAAAGCTGAGAGGATTACACTCCCTGACTTTAAGCTCTACTACAAAGCTACTATAATCAAAACAGTATGATACTGGCACAAGAACAGCCCCATAGATCAATGGAACAGAATAGAGAGCCCAGATATAAACCCAGCCCTATATGGTCAATGAATATACCATAAAGGCCAGGAAGCTGTTAGGGCCATGGATACAGAGGACTGTCCACAGAGTAGTGAAGAGTAGGCATATGATAAAAGAGTTACAAATATACAATGGTGAAAAGATAGTCTCCTCAATAACTGGTGTTGGGAAAACTGGACAGCTACATGCAAGAGAATGAAACTGGATTAATGTCTAATTCCATACATACAAATAAACTCTAAATGGATTAAATACCTAAATATAAGACATGAAATCATAAAACTCTTAGAAAAAAAATAGGCAAAAATCTCTTGAACATAAGCATGAACAATTTTTTTTCTGGACACATCTTCCCGGGTAAGGAAAATAAAATAAAAAATGAACCAGTGGGACTACATCAAACTAAAAAGCTTCTGTTCACCAAAAGACACCATCAGCAGAACAAAAAGGTAACTTACACTATGGGAAAATATATTCGTAAATGATTTATCCAATAAGGGGTTAACATCAAAATATATAAAGAACTCATATGACTCCACACCAAAAGAAACAAATAATCTGATTAAAAAATGAGTATAGAGGACCAAACAGACATTTTTCCAAAGAAGAGATACAGATGGCCAACAGGCACATGAAAAGATGTTCCACATTGCTAATCATCAGGGAAAAGCAAATCAAAACCACAGTGAGATTATCACCTCACACCAGTCAGAATGGCCACTATCTAACAAACAAGAAATAACCAGTGTTGGTGAGGATGTGGAGAACAGGGAACCCTCCTACACTGCTGGTAGGAATGTAAATTGATGCAGCTACTGTGGAAAGCAGTAGGGAGGTTCCTAAAAAAAACTAAAAATAGAAATACCATATGACCCAGTAATTCCACTTCTAGGAATTTACCCAAAGAAAACAAAATCCCTGCTTTGAAAAGATGTATGCACCCCTATGTTTACTACCACATTATTGACAATAGCCAAGATATGGAAGCACCCAAGATGTCCATCAGTAGATGAATGGATAAAGATGTGGTACATATACACAATAGAATATTATTCAGCCATAAAAAAGAAATAAATCATGCCATTTATGACAACATGGATGGACCTAGAGGGTATTATGTTAAGTGAAATAAGCCAGATGGAGAAAGACAAATACCATATGATTTCAGTTATTTGTGGAATCTTAAAACAAAACAAAACAATATGAACAAAATAGCAGTAGACTCATAGATACTGAGTCTATGTGACTCATGGATACTGAGTCTACGTGACTCATAGATACTGAGTCTATGTGACAGTCTAAGTGACTGGTGGTTACCAGGGAGGAGGGTTTGGGATGGGTGAGTGGAGATGAGGAGGGGGATAAAGGGGCACAAAAATTCTCAATCATAATACAAGTTGTTCACGGAGATGGTAGGACAGCATGGAGAATATAGCCAATGATTCTTTAACATCTTTCTATGTTGACAGATAGTAACTGGACTAGTTGGGGAAAGGACTTAATAATTTGGGTAAGTGTTGAACTACTATGTTATATACTTGAAACTAATATAAGGTTGTATATCAACTACAATAAAAATAAATAAATACAATTTGAAAAAGTAAAACAATATTCAAGCTGATGCAGTTATGCAATGATCTTTTGAAAAGGGCTTTCACAGGTGAGATCACGTTTGTGCCTCATTAACGTGAGCAGGTGATTGCAGTTAGCGCTCATTGCTTATTTTCCAAGAGGAGCCTGAAACTCAGAGCATTTAAGTGACTTTAGTTTTCTGACCATAAGGGCAGAAATGGGATTAGAATCCAGGTTTCCTAAAGCCTGTCTCACTATCGGTTTGTGTCAGAGGAACGAGCCAGTAAAGTGGACAGCAATTTCCCTTGAGCTCCATATATACTTTGCTAAGAAAGCAACTCCTGGATTCAGACTGATCCCTGGCAGCCTTGAATGTACACAGACCAGTAGTTCATTCTGAGAGCCCTGCTGGGTGGTAAGAGACTGACAGCCCCAAAGCTACAAAAATATTTTCTCCACTCCTTCCCACCCCCACCTACAGATCCTACCCCACCCCAGCAGCAGAGGGCCTGGAAACCTCATGTCCACCATTAACTTCACAGCAGGCCCCTGTCCTGTGCATCTTCACAACTGGGATTTTCACAACCACACCAAGGTCCCTGTTGGGTCTGAACACTGCCTCTTCCCATCCTGAAATTAGAAAACACACAGGCTGCCAAACCTAAGCCAACCAGGGCCTCACCAGCAGCACTCCCCGCTGGAAGGAGTGTCCCACTCGGCAGCCTGGGGAAGACGCTACCTGCCCCAGCCTGGACACAGGTGGCACATGGCCTCCCGAGCCTGGGCAATGGCTGGCAGCCAAGTGGGTGTGTCAGCAGGCCCTGTGCAGCTCCTCTCGCAGTAGGCTGGGCCTGCATGTCTAAGATGAGCCTGCTGGCTGGAAATATCCTCACACTGAACACTCCCAGAAGGTCCACACACCGCACAAGGAAGGTGGGAACTGGCCTGAGGAATGGCACGAGGCCACAGCAGCCTGGCTGCTGTGAGCTGGTCCAGGAGTCCAACGTACCTGGGGTAGAAGGCCAGGAGGGTGTCAGGGCCATGGACGCACAGGACTGTCCACAGTGTAGTGAAGGGTAGAAAACCCAGTCAGGCCAGAGCCCAGGCCCCTCTCTGGCGCCACCTCTGTCCACTCCCTGCAAAGGCCTAGACTCTGCTGCGCTTCCCGCCTGGCTTCGCCATTGTCAGCATTATCACCACCCCCATAGGTGGCCCTTACTGAGTGCAGTGGGTGGACGATGGCCCTGCAAAAGATGAATCCATGTCCTCATCCCAGGAACCTGTGAATGTCACCTTACTTGGAAGAAATCGGGGTCTTGGCAAATGTGATTAAGTTAAGGATCCTGAGAGGAGGTGGTCTTCTTGCATCATCCAGGCGGACCCTAAAATGCGATCACATGTATCCTTACAATTGAGAGGCAGAGGGAGATTAGACTGAGACACACAGGGAAGACACAGAGAGGAGGAGGCAGTGCGACCACAGGGGCAGAGACCGGATGGACGTGGCCACAGCCGAGGAACTCGAACAGCTGCCAGAGCCCCAAGAAGCACAGGAAGGTTCTCTCCAAGGGCCGTCATGGCAACACAGCCCTGACACCACTTTGATTTGGAGCATCTGACCTCTAAAACTGGTAGAAAATAAATGTCTCCTGTTTTAAGTCACTCAGTTCATGATAATTTGTTACAGTAGCCCCAGGAAATGGATACACTGAGCCCTACAACACCATCATCTTTGCAGGCAGCATTTGCTGATCACATACTGAACATCTACCAGCACATTCCAAGCACCAGGCAGCCTGTTAGGTGCTTTCCAAGGTTGTCAACAATCCCTGAGTTATTTCCATTGACCAGAGAAGCAAACTGAAGCATCACGATATTAAGAAATTGCCAGGGTCAGTTGGGACCGAGCTGAAACACAACCCTGTCCTGACTGCTCTTTCCAGCCAGAAGGCCATAAATGCTTTGAAAGCATCTTACTTCTTTGCAATGATGTCAGGAATTTGCACAGAGGAGTTGAATTCATTTTTGATCCCAAATGATATTTTTACCAGTTATCTCTGAGGCTTGGCTCTTTCCGAAAGCCAGGGGTGACTAACTGCGGAGCAGGAGACAACGTTTCAAATGACCTGAGCGGTGCTCTGATGAGTTTGCCAGCACCTAAATAACCCAGATGGGACTGCAGGAATTTCCTGTTCTCCTTCCTGAGAAAGGACTCTGAAGACAAGGCCCCACTAAGAGACACCTAAGCACTGACTCTCAGAGCGGAACGATAGCACAGTACTTATGCCTTCTTTCAGAGCAGAGATTCAGGTAAACTGGACACACAAGGAGAACATCTCAACTTTCCAGAAGTCTCCTGGTCCAGAGAGCACTACACCAGAGGAGATTCCTGAACCTTCTCCAGCAGCACAGAAAAAAATCTTGGAGATCAGGGTTAGCTCCACCCAAGAATCTAAAGATACATTCAACCATGACAGGGCTCAGGAGAATCCATTTTGAAGGGGCAGGAGTCATGGGACTAAATTCCACCCCAATATCTTTAACTTGTCATATTAGACATACCACATGAATGTGGAGGACTGGCTGTCTTGGCCCAGAGTTTCAGGAATACAGCAATATACCTTACAGCTGGATGTGTTTTATCTGGAAATAGGTGTGACCAAGTCCATTCCGACTCCCACAGATGCTGCTGGACCATTCAGCTCTCAGGTCCCCGCTCGTCACCATATACAGGACAGTGGCCCTGAGGCTTTCAGTGCTGCTGCTGGGAAACCAGAAATTACCCCCTGGCTATCCCCGGGAGGCCCATAAACTGAGCAGAAACTGCTGATAGAGTAGCTTTGCTTTGCTGTGACCTGACTAACCACCCACTGCTTTGCTCAGAGGAAACCTCATTCCGTCAAGGAGAGCAAATAGTAATTCAGCTTTGCAACACAGTCATTCAATTTTCACTGAGGGGAAAAGTAAGGGAGGGCATCCTGGGAGGTAATCACGTCAGAGTTGTTCTCAGCTTTCAGGCATGAGAAGACAGCCTGCTGGTCAGTCCCCCACACCCAGCACCCACCCTGATCACCTGGTAGGGGAAAGTGGGCCAGAGGCTCAGCACCCAATGCCTGGGGTTTTGCCACAGGGTGGGAGATGGGGGTGGGGTGGAGTGGAGAATGAGGGGCAGTAAGAAGCATGGATTGTGAACAAGCCTAAGGTTCTGGCATGTTCTATGTGTAACAGGAGACTTTGCATAGGACCTTGGAGGACAATTACTTCAATGGCAGCCAATCCAGTGAGAAAGGGGCCAGCACTGCTCATTTCCTTATTGCCTTGCCAGGGAACTTGTTCAGCCTCACCAGGGCCTTTGCTTACAAGTTCCCCTATGTAACACCCAAATTCAAAGAGCTTTGACAACTGAGTTTGTTTTATAAGGCATTTGTCCTGATCCGAATGGTTTTGAGCCCATTTAGCATCTTTCTTCATCCTACTCTTATAATAGTCCCATATTTTGCTGCAGGAATACCAACTCATCTGATTATGAGGTGCTATCCCAGGACGCCACTGGTGATGGTATACAACACATTATACATTTCACATGACCTCTCTAAAGATCCGAAAAAAGCTGAGTTCTAGAACACAGCTGGCCCTGAGGATTCCAATAAGGAATGTGGACAGCAGTTCCAAGGTTGCATGTGCGCCTGTGCTTCTCTGCCACACGCAGTCCTTGCTTACTGGGAGCTTTTACTGATTAGCCCGATCTTGCTGTAAGCTATTCTGTACTCAGGAGCTTTGAAACTTGGTGACTTAGTTCAGATTTGCTGATGAGCTTTTTGGCATGTGTGAGTGTGAGTGTATGATTATGTCTATTTTTATGTCTCAAATGAATTCCCTAATGAATTAAATTCCCCCAGGGACCTAATAACCTGTTTGAGATCCATTCGCCTCATTGCACCAACAAAAAAAGATTTTAAGAACTTTGATATATTGATAGTCAGTAAGAAATATATATATATATGTAAATATCTACCTACTTAATAGGAAATATGCCTGACCTATTAGAAGACTTTAAAATTATTGATAAAGAAATAGTATTATTTTTTTTGGTATAATGATGATAGTATGGCTATATATTTTTAAATTCCTCATCTTTTAGAAATACATACTGAGACATTTACAGATGGGATGATGTCAGGCTTTGTTTGAAAATAACATGGGGGGCTGGAGTGGGTGTGGGTAGGTGGGTATGGTGGTGGGTCGAGAGTGGTACAGGCTGTTTGATGAGTGTAGGAGGCTCATTTTACTGTTCTCACTACTTCTCCAGATGCTCTAAACTCTACGTGTTAAAAGTTTTTTTTTAATCTATTGAGGGATTGGAAGAGAAAGGCCTCACTTGCTTTTAGATAAAAAGGTTCAATGATTTTTTTTCCTGAGAATTAACCTATAAATTCAATGTGAACCCAAGTAAAATAGCAACAGGAAGTACTTTAAAAAGTTCCTCTGGAAAAATAAACATACAACAGGTAGGAAAATTATGAAAGAGGAGGGGTGAAGAGGGTTAGGGCAGAGAAAGGTTGGTTTTACAAGCAGTAAAACTTATTATGAAGCTACAATAATTAAAGCAATTCACAATGGAGAACAAATAGGGAAGTGGTGGAAAATACGTACAAATAAAATTTGAGAAATAGGCTCAGGGACCTACTATGTGCCAGGTGCTATTTAAGATGTTGAATAATTAGCACCAAACAGAACAAAACTTCAACTTTAAATAATTAAATAAGAAAATTCATATAGGTAAGTGTTGCAATGAAAAGAAAGCCAGACAATGAGATAAAGATGAGGGTCACATCTAAGGGGAGGAAGTGGAACTCATCATGATAAAGATGATCCAGGAGAAGCCCATTCCAGGCAAAGTAAAGAGCAAAAGCAAAAACCCCGAAGCTGAAATGAACTTCAAGTGTTCAAGAGGCAGAAAGAAGATCCTGGGCGACAGGAAAAGAAGCCAGAGAGATAAGCAGGGGTCTGAATATATAACCCTTGCAGGGGCTGGTGAGGAGTCCGGATTCTATTCAAATTGAGATGGAAAGCCATTAGGGGCTTTGGGTCTGCAGATATGATCTTATTAGCATTTTTTAAAAAGTTAATCTGGCTGCTATGTAAAGAGAGGACGCTATAAAGACAAGAATGGAAATGCGATTTCAATTTTCCCTGCCAATGGCCCACCTAAGAGGTGGTGTTGGTGTGAACTAGATGGAAGTGGTGGAAATGTTAGCAGGTGGTCTGATTTGGGGTGCAATTTTGACATAGTGCTAATTCGCTGATGGGTTAGAGGTGAAGGAGGAGAAAAAGAAAGGAATCAGTGGTTACGCCTAGTGCTTTGGTCTGAGTCACTGGGTAGATGATGGCGCTACTAGCTGCGAAAGAGAGGAGGCACAGGACAGGTTTGGCAGAGATGGTAGTAAATCATGGTCTCTGTTATCACATGCATCACCGGAGAGACCTATCAGATACCCAAGAACTGTTGGCAGTGGACAGGTGGCTGCTACATGCGGATGGAGTTCAACCGCGGAAATGTATATTTTGAGCATTGTCACCATAAAGACACAATGAGGGGAGCATTGCACATCTACAGGAAAATAGGGTGTTTGAGAACCAATTTGGGGACAATTAACTTTGCATTTTTTTGGGGAAAAAAACAACTGAACTCCAAATTTAAGCTCAAAGCAAAATAATTTCCAAATTAATGGGTCAAGAATTCAAAAATATTGGTGAGTATGGATGGAAAATGGCTCTTCTGCCCTCTTCTTGAGAGAATAAATTTGTGCAACCTTTCTTAGGGACAATATGGCTCTGTTTATCAAATTTAAAATGTATGTTTACTTTGTTCTAGTAAACCTACCTGTATTAATTTACCAACAGATATACATGGAAGAAGTTTTATGTACAGGATGTCCACTGCAGACTCACTGTGGTAAGAAAATTAAAAACAAGCTGTGGACAAGTTAAATGAATTATCCTATATCCATATGATGGACTACTTTGCAAAGGATACAAAGGTGAAGGAAACCTTTATGTGCTGATATCAGACTATCTCTAAGAGACATTAAATGAAAAACAGCAAAGTACAGAACCTCTTCTGTTTTATCTTTCTGTGTAAATATGTGTATATTTATGCATAAAGGCTTCCCATTTCATTTTTTATCATTCCGCAGTTTGAATTTTGTAAGCATGTACATATTTTCCATTAAAAAGCACTAAAGGGATTATCTGAATAGTGAAATTATCAGTCATCTCTTTGTTTTCTTTGTATGTCTGTATATATTTTTTAAAAAGCAACCTAACCAGTGTTATTAGGAAAAGAATTCTTCAAAGAATACGGTCTCACATTCTACCCTCTAAGACAACAGACAAATCTCCATGAAAACCTTATGATCTTGTTCTCCAGTTCTTTTTAATTTTTTTTTAAGCGTTCTGATCTGAGATTTTGTGCGTTCAGACTTTGTTGGAAGCAGCCTGTACCCAAAGCCAAGCTGTAAAAGTTGCAGGGGACCTACTGAACTGCCAAAGAGGGTGTTTAATGAGCAAAACTTCAGGGTCGATGCAAATTGCTTGCAAACACCAGATGGCAGGGATCAGGCAGGAGATCACCTCAAAAAGATAGAACATTGGTCTGGTCCAGAGAAAGATAAAAGACTCTCACCTGACTGGGAGGGTGGGAGAGTATCACAGGATTCCCGCAGCTGCTGCACACTCACGCGGGAACAGAGGGGGTCTTTGGCTCACGATGGGAAGCCAGGGGTGGGAAGCCAGGGATGGGAAGCCAGGGTGGGAAGAAGAAGGATGCAAAGGAGTAAGGCAGCTTATGGTGGAAATGGAGTGTCTTCAGTGTGAAATTCACCTGCGGGACTTTTGAGGCTTAGCTGCTCCAAAATCCCAAAACGTATTAACCATGTACCCATGTACATGGATACGTGAACCATGTACATACACACGTGACCTAAAGACTGAGAATGCACTCATTCTGTTTGACCATGGAGGAAGAAAAAAGCAAACAGATCAAATAAATGGTTATAAAGAATTTTAAAAGGGAAGGTACCCATTTAGCCCTTATTTTTACTCTTTAAGCTTTAAAATTATATACCTTATTTAAATACAAAGTTAACAGTATCAGTTAACTGCTAGGTTTATTTGTTGTAACAAAGCCTTGCTTTTAACTGGAAGCAAGAGTGTGCCATTCCACCTCTCCCAATGAAGCTCCTTTATGGGAAGCCTGGCAGCAGGAAACCCAGAGGTATCCTAAGGCAGCAAGTCCTTCCAGGGGGCAGTCTGCCCAGCCTGTGGGTCTAGCACCTATAGTACCTTGGCAGAAATCAGCTAATTAGCATTGGCCTGCACATCCTCTTAAAGTGACCCCAGCCGTCCAAGCGTCCCATTCAAACGCTGACTCCCTCTCATTGCCAAGCCTAACCTAACTCAGCTTGAGTAGCTCTCCTGGTCCTCTTCTGCCCTGCAGGAAATGCAAAACAGTTGCTTCAGCCCATCATTTCTACCCTCACTCTCACTGCTTCTGGTTTAACCAGTTCCAACTTCTTTAAACTTTCCTCTTGGGTCTAATTTTCCAATCGTATAATCTCAGTGGGCCTTAGAGGAAAGAATGTGGTGTTACAAAAAAAATTATACCCTTCTTTTGGTCCTATATACTGCATTTTATGCCCCTGGTAAAGGAATCTAAACTATGCCACAACAATATAACTTAGTTGGAGTAAGCACCTTTCCAGCATTCTTCCTTTTACACTTATTATTGCCTTCTTAGGAGACTGTGGCCCAGGGCAGCTGGGTGTTTCAAATGGAGTTTCTATATTCATCAAAAGCATTATACTCTTTGAGAGCAAAAGAGAAGAGCTGGAGGCTAGAATCCAGGAAGAGAGGTTTTGTCCAAATACCAAATAACCCAAGCTTATCCACAATGTCCCTTGAGCAGAACAAGGATTCAAGGCTTAATGAAGTCAAAATCATCAGGAAAGGAGAATTGACAAAAAAATATACCCACTGATTCACACAGTTGCTAAAACTATCTTGTAAATATCTTAAAACAATGTCTAATCAAATATTTTTTAAGGTAAACTTTTTACTATAAGGACAAACTTGTGAAAAGTTTTGTAATTTAAAAACTTTCCACATAGCATTTGTGATCCAATATGGTGGGAAAGACAAGTGTTGATAGGCAGACAGATAGATATGTATATATATTGTACACATATAGCATATACACTTTATATACTATACATATATGTTATCTGAGGAACATGAGCTCAGAGAGTTTTAGTTTCTTGAGACCAAAAAACTAATAAATAGAAGTCCCTGGATTCAAATCCAAGCTGGACATTAAATCCTGTGGAAAATCTATGACACCTAATGTTATCAAATAAGTCAATACCATCTGCTGTTCACAACCCAATATGACAGACGACAGCCAAGTTTTGGTTGCTATTAGAGACAAAATGAATTCCCTGTGAGAGAACCCCACAACTCATACAATTCACTCTGTCTTGCTTTTTTAATGCCCTGAGTTAAGATACTCTGATAAACAGAGATGTTACTAAATGCATATGGTATCCTTGACTGGATCCTGGAACAGATAATGGACATTACTGAAATCTGAATAAAGTATAGGGTTGAGTTAATAGAAATGTGCCATGTTGGTTTTTCAGTTCTGACAAATGTACCATGGTTATGTAAGATGTTAATAGAGGAAACAAGGTGAAGGGCACACTGGAACTGTTACTATCTTGGCAATTTCTCTGTTTGCCTAAAATTATTACAGAAGAAGAAGTTCATGACAAATAAACAGATGTTATAAGTATTGATAAGCCAATAGTCTTAAACCTTTAATATTTAGCACATGTTACAAGAAGGAAACAGAAGTAAATTTTCTACCCAAGTGGTGGCTCCATATTCAGAAACATTTAGTGATAATCTGGCCATGGCCTCCATTCATGGAAAAAGCAAAACCATTTATGTACATGATGGTAATTATTTGCAGCATTGACCTTGAGGGCAAGAAGCCTGGGGGAATCTTGGGAAGGAGTTCAGAGCTGGCCAATTCCCCAAATGGACATCAGCTATTGTCTGAGTACCCAAGGCCAGCTAAAGAGGCACAAGCTAGACCAATTGCTCTGGTGCCTCTCTCCAAAGTGCAGGAGACAAGCTGCCAGGCTGGGCACAGGCTCCCTGCACCCACAACAGGAGGTATTTACAAACCCAGCAGGGCCTGGCGCCTGGTCAGGGATTTCAAGGACAAGCCAGCAGCATTTCCAGAGAGCAGAGGAGTAATTAAGCTCGCATGTCCAGACGGGAAGCCTGGCAGGTCTGGGCTGCAGACCCACAGCCTTGCTCCTGGCTGCCTGCATGTGTTCACCACCAGGGTTTGGCCACAGAAACAGGAGCAACATGCACGTTGATTCTAGCCAGTATGGAAGACTTACCTTCCTGAAGGTGATATGAATGAGGAATATTTTAAAAATAGGTTTTCAAAGTGCAAAGTTCCCCCCAATCTCAGGAAGCTGAATCCATAGCCAGATCACTCTACCTCCCATTAGCAGTTGGCCTCGGAAATTTTATTTGGACCCAGCACTATTCTGATTTCCTCTCTGATTAGATGGATGGGGGAAAGCCTTCTTGTTGTACTGTCTGCAAAATAAAGGTTTGTCAATTCCCAGTTTGACTTGTTCCCTAGGACTGAGGCAAATTCTGGTGACAGGTGGCCAGCAGAGGGTCTTTTCCTCTTCTGGCTCACCCTCCACTCAGCCTTTCTGTGACACCTACTCCAACACTGAATGAATGAAAGAATAAATGAACGAATGGGGACTTAAATTTCATGAATATAAATCATATCATAAAACAATCCTATGTCTGAAATCTAAGCAAGATGCTGCAGAATATTCATTTAAAACCTTTAGAGCTGAACATTCTGGGGAATGATAGTATTTGAGGATTTGACAAAATTTTACAGACTGCTTTTATGGAAGTTTACACATTCCACAGAGCTCTTGAAAGTAAGTTTAACATCCCTGGTTCTACAATCCTCAGTTTTACAGGATCTAAGAGATTTAATAAAAAGGGGGAACCCTCAAAAATTGTCTTCCTGAGAGGAAGTAGATTAAAAATAGATAAGTAGATGTAAGTACACAACTTTCCAAATTTTCCAGCCCATTAGCTGAGAGGCAGAAATACCTGTTTCCTCATCTGTAAAAAGGTACAATTTCAGAGGGATGCTCCCGAGTAAATTAAACGAGCTAATATTTATAAAGCATGGGAACAATGCCTGGCACAGAGTAAGTACTGCCTACGTGCCTGGTACAAAAAATACAGTGCAATGTAACACAATATAATGACAAGTATCTTATCAGGTCACAACACCCCACAAGACACCCGTGACAAATCTCATGTCCTCAGAGACAACATCTCTTGAGATTAAAGAGAGAGGCTTCAACTTGTTTCTTAAAATCCTCTGTTTTCAAGAAGGAAGTTTTTGAAAGCATAAGCTACTGGAAATGTCTTTAAGCATAAGCAGCTTTGCAAAAATGAAAAAATATTTTGCTTTCCACAAGAAAACTTGGAATCTGTGTTAATCCAGCATGGATCTTTCAGTCAAGTGCAAGGGAAATAAGAAGCACCTGTGAAGTCACTTTATTAGGAAGAAAAGCACTCTGATAAACATGTCTCCCACATGAGACAAGAGAGCCCTTCTCATTGGTTAGTTCCATGGAGGGTGGCTTTGTAACCGGAGACCAGCATCTTGCCCACCTCAGATCACCTCTAAGTCTGGCAAAGCAAATTTTTCTGACATCACCAAGCATTAAAAAAAAACAGAAGAGTTCCCTAATGAGGTAGGACCATAGCTAATTCTCCCTTTTGAGATAACTTAAAAGCAAAAATAAGAAACACCATATAACCAGACTATAAGGGGTGATGTGACGCAGGACTGCAGCCCTCAGTTGCGGGCCTCCAGCCTCAGCTACCTGCTCTCTCGGTGAATTGCAGCTCCTTCCAACGTGGGGCATAAAGGCCTGGCTCCCTGGGCAGAGTTCGGGGCAATTCTAAGGACTGTCATAGTTCAGAGCTCCCAGGGGGCTGCCTGAGCGCCATGCTCAGCGGCACAGCAGCACAGCCTCTCCCTCCACCCAGTCCCACACCCCACCCTTCTTCCACAGGGTCTGGTTGTCAGATAGGCCCCAGGAGCTTCTCCATGGTATTGCCACTCAGAGTCACATCCCAGGGACTCCAACCTGCACACACATGGCCATGGGGCAATGCCCACCTACCATCCTTCCCATGTATTTGGGTTTTTAGAAAGAGCTTTATGGAGGCATAACTGACATCCAATAATCTGCACAAATTTAAAGCCTACAATTTGGCAAGTTTTAATCTGTGTACATATGCATGAAACCATCAGCACAATTAAGATAATTCTCATATAGATGGCGGGTCTCACATAGATGGCAGGGCAACACAGGCCATGATTTGCTGTTTTTTGGGCTGTAGGCTCCCAAAGTCCCAAGCTTGACTCCTCCATGCTTGTCAGCTCTGACGGAAGATGGTGTTTTTTGACTTCTCTTTGCCTCATTTGTCATATTGCAGCAACAGCATCAACCTTGAAGGGCTGTTGCGTTGATTAAATGAGATAACAGCGGAAATGAAGCTCACAGTACTGTGCCCTCAACAAGCTGCAGCCATGAATATTGTAGGATTATGACTCCCAAATGGTTCATCTGTCCCCAGACGCCTTCTCTCTCCAACTTCTGCATCTCTACAAGGTCCCACCACCACTCTCTAAGTCGTCCCATTTCAGAGGTACCCAGTCCGTCACCAAGTTCCGTCTTGCCCTCCTTGCATTCCTTCCCCCTCGTGTGGCCACCAGCCTAGTCAGACCGCTATCAGCTCTTGCCTCCACTTTTATTACTGCCCTACTCAGTGGTTTCTAGACATCTAGATTTCACAGGCCAATAAAAATTTTACAAATCATTTTGAGACTGAAGTATTTCTAACCTTTTTTTTTGCCAGTAAAGAGACTAAATAAATACTGAGAAACACCATTATTTAATTAATGACAATACAGTTGAACCTCTTCCAAACTAGGAAGACCATAAAGGCAGCATAAAGCTCTGTTTTTAAGATGAATATATTCAGCTTTTAAGAAAAATTCACTATATTGACCTTATTTTCCTCATTTCTCACCAGACTGATAGAAACACCAACACTGACCAGCACCTGTTATTTCACCCATTGGCCTGAGTCATTTCTTGACTATCTTAGCCCAGGTTGCTAGAATGAAAATACCATAGACTGGGTGGCTTAAACATAGAGATTTATTTCTCACAGTTCTGGAGGCTGGAAAGCTCAAGATTAAGGTGCTGGCCAATTCTGTTCCTGGTGAGGATTCTCTTCCCAGAGACATCCTCACACAGCAGACACGGAGAGAACAAGCTCTCAAATGCCTTAAAGGCGCTAATCCTATCCTGGGAACTCCACCCTCAAGGCCTAATTACCTCCGAGAGGCCTCCTCTTGAATACTCTCACAGTAGAGATTAGGGCTTTAACAAATGAATTTGAGGGGTGGGGGTGGGGACACAACCATTCAGTTGTTAGTGCTCACTAGCTTCCCTCCTCTCTATCCGAAGTAAATCCCTCCATGTCGTGCCTTCTGCACACGACCTTCCTGCTGTTCTGGACAGGGCTCCTCGAACATGACATCCCAAGCCCAGCCCGAGGGAGTCCCCAGCGTAGTCCTTTACGATTTGGAGCCCAGGACGCCTTTTCCCATAGAAACACGGATCTGTGCGGTGGGGAGAACTCCCACCCCTGACCCCAACACAGTCTGTCCTGAAGGGAGCACAGTAGTGTCCTCACAGCCCTACAGAACCAGAAGCCACACGTGAGCATGCCGCTCTGGAGCTGGCCATCCCACCTGAGCTGCCCCAGCTGGATCCCTGCCACCCCAGTTTAGAGACCAGGAGGGGGGAGGAATGCAAGAAGGAGGGTGAGACGGAACTTTCCTTGCTGCCCTCCTTTGCCCACACTGGGATGCCTGCTCTGGGCGACCTTCCTGGAGGCAGCAGCCGCTTTTCTTTCCCCACATCATCGCAAACCTTCTCATTACAGCGTGGAGAAAAGGTCTCCTAAGAATTTTCACTGTTATCAACAATAAGAAATGGACAATGGCTAAAAATAACAATGGGCAAAGTGACAGCATTTCTAGAAGTCTTCAAGAGCTCATGACCAGAGTACTTCCTGGGTTTAGCAGTAGTTAGGGGGTGACTTTCCCATCTCCCAGGCCCATCTGCCTTAGGACTTCCCTGTTCATAACTGTAGGGCTTCTTTGGTTCTGAGAACTGTCCCCTAAATCCTATCCCCCAGAGAGAATCTCCTGTGAACCTCCTAGAATTTCAGGTTGGCACACCTAGGCTCCTTACCTTCCATAAGGAAGGCTCCCTCCCCTTATTTTCCCCCTTTAAAACTCTAATGACAAAACTAAAAGACTAGAGAGTACAAGATCGGCTCTTTGGGTACTGAGAGGGTCCTAGTGAGATCTTTGCCCATATCCCAGGCAAACTCAGATCTGCTGTTGCTCACAGAGGAAGGCTAACTCCTCCCTGGATGAGGACAGGAGGCCCCTGGGCTGGAGGAGGGATTGGTGGGGGAAGGGAAAGCACCAGTCATAGCTTTAATCCAGCTGGGGACATAAGAAGCTAGAGGGACTGACTGAAATCACCAGCAATTGCAGCCTGAGTGTGACAGCTGCTACTCAAAGTGTGGGTGCCCAACCAGAAGTATCAGTATTACCCAGGAGCTCACCAGAAATACAGATTCTCTGGCTTCTCCCCAGACCTACTGAATTAGAATCTGAATGTTTGCAAGATTCCCTGATGGTTCATATGTTCGTGAAAGTCAGTGGTTCTCAAACGGGAGTGATTTTGCCTCCTAGGGTCATTTGGCAATGATTGAAGACATTTTTGGCTGGTGCTACTGGGAGGTGCTGCTGGCATCGAGTGAGTAGAGACTAAGGATGCTGCTAAACATCCCATGATACTCAGAGCAGCCCCTGCAACAAATAGTTCTCAGTTCCAAATGTCAAAAGTGCCAACACTGAGAATCCCTGATCTAGTGAAAAATTCTGGGAGAGAGTTGGACGAGAGATTCAAGAACCTTGCCACTCCAAGTGTGGCCTGCAGACCAGCAGTAACATAGAGGAGGAGGCTGTCAAATGCAAAATCTCTGACCTGACCCACAGCTTGGAATCGGAATTTCTGGGGCTAGTGCTGGGAATCTGTTTTAGCAAGCTGTCCACATGAACTGCCTGCATGCTTCTTGCTTCTTGAGTTGTGCATGGGGAAGCATTAGTGTAGGCCATGGGTCCCTGTGCTCAGGATGGCCATTAGGAAAGGTACGTCAGCCACTTGTCCAAGGCTTGACATCAGTAACAACAGCGATCTGGACTTGAGGAAGGGCCGCCCCAGTGAATGTGGAGGGCAGGGGGCTGGCATCAGTCTCTTTACTACATAGCTTCTGGGACAATGGCTTAGAGGTTCTGGCCACATCTGTGAGCACAGCATGCCAGGCTCATGGTCCTAATGCTGCCCACCACAGTACCCTGGCATGACAGCATGTAGGGAAAGGAGAATTCAAATCTCTCAGACAACAAAGGCCAAACAACAGCTGACATGACATTATGGCAGTGTCGGAGTGATGAGAATAAGGGAGATGTTGGGGAGAGAGGACTATATTTAGTATCTTCCCAGCCCTTGACAATATCACCTCTTCTGGAAAGCCTTCCCTGATTTAACCTGACAGATTCATCGTCATCTTTTTTTTTGCTGTTCTCCATTCACTGTGCTCATCTTCCCATCATCCTACTGTCCTGTGAATTCTGCGATTCCCCTGCCCACAGCAAGGTGAGTTCCAGGAGGACCAGAATTATATTGTGGCAGATATTTGACCACAGCCCCTGGCCCACCCTCCCTGGAGGTCACCTACATAGTTCTCAAACTTGTTCTAGAGTTCTTCCATCTCTCTGCCTGAGGGAAATGCCAGGGAGTTTATGCTCTCAAGAGCAACCCACACCCAATGAAGAGATGAGTGGGAGCTGAAGGATAAATAACCAGGCACCTGCTTATCTGTGGGGCAATTCTGAGGCGTGTTCTACACAGCCTCTTAGAGACCCGCAGAGGGACCGAGTCCCTGTTCCCGCAGCAGTGACCTCATTAGCACACCCTTTGTCAACTTACCTCTCTTCCTCTTTCCCTTCCCCATCCTTCACCGACAGTTCTGCACCCAAATGAACTTCCTGCACCCTAATCCTCGTCTCAACGTCTGCTTTGGGGGAACACACACTTAGACAAATATTTTGCTCACTGCTGAATTCACAGTATTGAGCCACCTCCCTAACAAATTAGTATCAGTGAAAGTTAAATAAAAGTCCTGATACTGGAAAAATCCAAAAACAACAGCAAACAAAAAATTAGTCAAACCTCACCAATGGCCTGGGTGACAGAATCCAGATGAATATGTCTACATCTCTTCTCTTTGAGTTTTGTTCAAAACTCTAAAGACAATAGTTTCCTAACTATAGTAACAATTTAATTTCTCATCATTGTGTAGAAAAAGAGGAGAGTTCAGTGGTTAGGACTCCTAGTTATGGAATCTGGTAGAACACAGTTCAAGCAACCAGAGCCTGTTTTACCATCTGTAAAAGGGGAGAAAAAGCAGTTTTGTACCTGCTTACACGGTTGTGGTGATGATTCAATGAGATAAAAGATTTATTAAAGGGTTTAATACAGTCCTGGCTCAGCATAAGCCCTCAACAAATGATCTCAATGTTATTATTGCTATCATTACTATTGTATTGCCTATTTTCGGCATCTTCATATTTATTCAGGTGACAGAAGGAGAGTACCAGGTACGAAACAGAGGCTCAACAGTTACCACCTGAATGAATGAAATGATAACCCAGGGGTAGGATGTGAAAAGTCTGCCAAAACTCCCTTTATAAAAGCTAAGATTTTTTTTCTGTTCCTTAATTCTACCTCTGTCACCAAAAAGCTGTGTGAACTTAGGAAAGCCACTCATCTGTCTGACGTCCTAAAGGCTCTCCCTGTAAAACTTACATTAGTATTAGAGTATTTCTTAGGCTCCTTCCAGGCCTTCACTTGGAGATGAAATAACTCCTAGGAAAACGTGGTAGGAGGTGAGAGAAAGGAACGGGGGCCATGGGTGGGCAGAAGCTCTCAGCCTCAGCACCACTGAGGCTCACGGCTGGCGAAGTCCGTGCTGTGGGGCTGAGCTGCACATCCTCAGATGTTTAGCAGTATCCTGGCCTCTGCTCACTCGATGCTCCCTGCCCCCCAGTACTAACCACCCCAAGTGTCCCCAGACTTTGCCAAATGTCCGCTGGGGCCGTATCGCCCTGGACGGAGAAGCTGGGTGGCCCTGAGCTCTGCCTGCCTCAGTGGCCCTGCCCCAGGTTTGGGAAAGCAGCTCCAGCACTGCCCCCTGCCTTGGTTGTCCTGTTTTCATTTTCACTTAAGAAACAAAACAAAACAAACCCAGAAAACCCCAAGAAACTCTTGGGATGCTGTTTCTACCTCTTATCCTTCATTCTCTACTACACTTGACTAAAAAGCAGGCCCTTTGGATATAACTAAGCATTCATTGCATATTTTTGAATTATTTTGTTTTCCCTAGTCTATCACTAGCTATATTTGCCTGCAAATAAGATTGATGTTTTTAAAGCTCATCTACTCACAACCCCAGAACATTATCCCCTCCCGGGTTATTACTATCCATTTATGACATTAGAACAGCAGGAGGCCTACGCTCCAAAATCCAAATGATCTTGACATGCAAATGTGTCACAAAAGCCCAACAAGAGCAGAAGATTTCAAAGGATTTATTAGCAACAGAGCTGCTGTTCACTAGAGATATCTGGGGAGTTTTCCAGGCAATGGTCAAAGTTGCTCTGCAATGGATGAGCCAATTAGACCCAAAGTTCTCTGCTCCACGTCAGAACCCTCTCACAGGGCACAGTGCTCTCCCGGCGGTGGGCAGCACCAGGGGTTTGCGGAGCAGAAGAGAACTTCAAATGGCTTCCTCCAAACGGGGGCAACAGGTTATTTATGTTCATCAATTTCTGCCTTTTCACCAAAAAGTAAATTCCTGCAAAGATTGGAAAGCAGACCAACATACCTGCATGTATTAAGTATAGCGATGGAAAAGCCAGTTGACGAAAGAACCCCGCTCTCTCTGCAGACTCCCCTCCACTCCCTGCAGCAGGGTAGACTCTTCCAGAGCAGCACCGCCCCACTGCCTGCTGCCTTCAGGTGATCTGGTCTGGCTCTTCCCAGATGAGCCCTTCCTGGGTGAGCTGGCAGCCACGGGGCAGGACTGCTACGTACATGTTCCACTCATGCCACTGACCCTGTTGCTCTTCCTTCCTCAGGCTCCTTGCACTTGCTGTTCCTTGGAGGCCCCTTCTGAGATCAGTGTCTGGCTGACTCATTTTCCAGGGCTTTGCTGAATGTCCATTTCTGAGAACAGCCTTCCCTGCCCATACTATCCCACCAAGCCCCTTCCATCACTCTGCAGCCCCTTAGCCTGTGCTATTTTCCTTCGGGAAGCATTTGGTTCCTAGAGTTATACTGTATGTTCATTAGCTTCCTTGTTTCCTGTCTGTCCTCCCACTCCTAAAATGTGAGGCTCTGTGTGGCCCGGGCGTGAATGCCTAGCTCCCCCATGAAGCACGAGCACCCAGAAGAGCGCCCAGAAGGTACTCAGTGGCTACCCGGCGAATGAGTGAACCGTGTGTTCTCGGGCTGAGAAATGACAGAACCAGAGAGGATCACATGGGAGGCGGAGTCTGAGGGTTTGTGAAAGGGTGCGAGCTAAGTCCTGCTCAATCCATCTCAGAGACATACCCACGCCTTAGATCCTCTGGTTCTGTTTCTGTGTCTGTGATCATTCTCTCACAGCATATTGGGGCGGACCTGACCCCAAACCTTCAGGAAACCAGCCCTCCAGGTCAGCATGGGGAAGACAGAGAAAAGGACAGCATTCCATGGAGAGCCAGTGCAGTTAATCCTCCCTAACCCATCCTGCCAAGTTTTTTTCTGAGCACCCAGCTCACCAGTCTATTTTTAGGTCACTCTAATGGTAACTTAAACAGTAAAAGCAGCCATCACCTCATAAATGCAGGATCAACAGGCCCCTTGCATGTATGAACTTGCCAAGGTAATCACAAAAGGCACTTTTCCTTGAGATCATTAAAAATAATTAGTATGAAAATATTTTTCGAATACGGAGATAAGTTCAGCTGGAAGAGAAACATGCTCATTTCTTCTATCCAAAAAATTAAAACCCCATGTTCCTTTATAAGATCCTGGGCCTGCTGGAACAGGAAGATACATTCCATGATTGCTTTGACCTTGGAAGGTTCTACACTCCCTCCAGCCTCTGCTTGGAGACTGCAGCTGGCTGGATAACCATCTTGTTCTCCTCCTGGTTAAAGAGGATACTTCCCCAGGGAAAGCCTCTGCCCTGGTTTGGGTGTCCCACTCTTTAAAGTTTTCTCATGTATTCTCTAGAAATGAACCCTGAAAAATAACTCTGAAGCCCACTGTGAGAAGTGTAGGTTCCTGAACCGAAGTGGCAGGGAAGTGCCATTGCGGTCTCTCCACTGGCAAAGGGCTGGAGCTCCTACTTCCAAGCTACTGGGAGGCTGTAAAGGTCTCTTCCTCACTCCCACATCCTTTTACGCCTTCCTCACCTCCTTCTTCTCCCTGCTTGTTTCTTGGCCCCCTGATGTTTATGCCATGTGAAACTTCCTTTTGATCAGCAGGAGTGGTCCCTGTGAGTAATCAAGTCCCAATATATAAAAATCTTCTTGCTCTGTCTCTATGGAAGACCAGAACACATACATGCAAACTGGATTTGTGGGTCTAGGAAAGGCTTCTTTGGGGAAATGCTTTGCAAGTTTGTACCCAGTGGAATATTGAGTTAGCCAGCAGAAGGGTAAAGTAAGGCAGGAGAAAAGTTCTAGAGAAAGAACATGATGAGAAACACAGAGTGGCATCCTGGAGAACTGAAATCAAGCTCAGGAGGAAGGGAGAGGAAGGAAAGAATGACAAGGAAAGGTCCCCCACCACACCCAGGTTAGGTGCCCCTTCTGTGCCTGAGCAGTATCCTGAGCATACGTCCCCCAAAAGGTACTTATCAGACAAGAGCAGAAATGGCTAGCCAAACACCCACATGCCATATGTTCCCCTTCTGTGGTGTAGACTCATTATGGGCTACATTTCCCAGTCCCCTTTACCTCCAAGTGGGGAAGGATGAGAACAGATGTGTGCCACTTTCACACCAAGGCATTTCAGAAGTAAATGTACCTTCTCCCTTCTTTTCCCTTCCATAAGTTGGGGGCAGAGTGCACTGCAGCCCTAGGAGATTGTGGTGACACAAGATAGAAAGAGCCTGGTACCCTGAACCACCGTGTGGAGGAGAGCTCTTGCACTGGGCTGCCATGTGAGAGAAAAGTAATTCTGTGTTATGTTAACCAACGAAAACTTAGAAGCTTAATTGTCACAGCAGCTAATATTACTCTACTAAGCAAACTAGGCAATATTCACTTATTTAATTGTAGGTAACCTCCTCTAGATGGCATGAGTTCCCGTTATATATATGGCACCTAGCAAAAGGTAGATTTTAAATAAACAATTGTTGAATGAAAACAGTCCATTTGATAAGAAAGAGGGCCTTCCCAGAATCCCTCAAGTCCCAAAAAACAGAAATCTTCTCACTTTGCCATAATGCCAGCACCCCAACCCCCACAAAGTTTCCAAACCAAAGCCACATACAGGACATGGCCAAACCTGCTCTGTCTGTCTTGTGATTCATATGATGGCAGAGACCATCCTAGAACAACCCTGCATGGGTATCATACAAAGCCAAATATCACAAAAGAAAACTAGCATAGGGAAGAAAAAGTCATTAAGGAAAAAGGTCCAGATTTCTCATGATCTCACCCATGAGTCAGATCTGTGTTTGGGGTAACAGCTAACCAAGTAAACCAGAACAGTCTGCCTGCAGGATGTCGGCCTGCCAATTTCAGCAGCACAGAGGAAGCATGCTTCTTCAATTGGCTTAAAAGGACAAATCTAGTACACCTGTTTATTTTTTTTTCCTTGAAAAAAAAATCCCAAGGTGAAACAGTCTCCTGTTTAAAAATAACTCTCTTAGAAATTAAACTATAGGTTTTTTCAAATACGGGTTGCCAAGTACCTGCATCTTGCCATTTGGGGCAGTGGGAGAAAGTCCTCCAGAAGAGTCTTTGCTGTATGACACTCAGAAAGCTGCCTCATCTATCTGAGTCTAGATTTGTTCATTTATAAAATTTGAGATTAAAATAGATGATTTTTGACAGTCCACAGAAGAAATAATTGGCAGTAGAAGGGAAACTGAATTTTTCATGCCTTGCAAATCTTTTCATGGAACTTCTTTCTACCAGGCACAAGTATTTTTCTTCCACAGGCAGCTTAATTTGGAGGAATTTATTCAGTTAGGACAGAATGTGAGGTCCACGGCACTGCAGCTTCAGTAGTGAGGGGAAGAGATGGGACGATTCGTTCTCAACTACAGGCAATATGTGGCTTGTATATCAGGACATTTTCTGTTTTTAGAGATTAGAGACTTTAAGAATCATTGAACACAACTGCTTCATTCTAAGTGTGGAGAAACTAGGGCCTAAAGATGCTAGCTATTAATGGTAGAAATGGTGGGCTCTGGACTAGAACCAGGTGTTGTGCTGGGCTGTTAATTGTTTTCACCCCACCATACTCCATTCCTACTTTGTACCTTTTGCAATGACGACATTTACATTTTTCTACTGTGGGAGATCTCTTTGTGAAAAGGACTGATGGAGGAGTTGGTTATTCCATCTTGAGGCCTGGGAATTATTGCTGGATTTTATTTATCAAGCCTTACCCTCAAGCACACAGCCTAAGAACACTCTGAGTATTCAAACAATAAGGTTAGGATCAGGTGAAAGATGGAGAGATAATCATACACCTTAGAGTGTGTAAGGGGATAAGAGCTCCTCAGAGTTCTGGGAACAGAAGCTAAAGAGGGTTATAAAAATAACCACTCACAGGTTACCCGTAAGTGCAGTCTCTACAGCTTGGATTTCAGCTCCTCGACTCAGCTGTCCCTCACACTCCTTTCTCCCACCCGGGTGCTGTCCTAGACTGCGTGCCTCCCACTTTGATGCTTATATGCTGTTTTATTCAGACCTCAGACCTCCGTTTCCCTCCAGGACAATGTATTAGCAGCAAAAATGAAAATGAGGTAAATATTTGCTTATATATTTTTTCTGTACCTCAAGCCAACCCCCTCCCCCACCATCAACACATACACACCCGATATGTGGCATCTTCCTTTCTTTCAAGTTTGTGAAAGGAAACCCAGGATGGTGTCCTTCAGCATCTATCACACAGCAGGCTACTATTTTGGCAGCAACTCAGAACTGCCATTGCTGGTACCTGCATGTCACTGAAAACTGTTCTAAGTAAATGGAAGAGTTAACTCTTTCTCACTCGTCCCTCTCCAAGCCTCTGGGAAATGGAAGTGATGGCCTCTGAAGAAAATTGCATTTGGTTATTAGACTTGCTTGTTATAATAATAAGGTATCTGTAGAAATGGAGGGGAAGGGTAACATGCCAATAAATATGGGGACATTTTAAGAACTTAAGCTCTAAGTTTATTTCCTTAAGCTCTGAATCAAAGAATTCCTGCTTTTCAATTTTCTCAAAGGTTTACCAGTACCAATAAGGGTATACAGCTGACCACACTATTGAACCGAAGTCTGTTTCCACTGCCAAGGAGAAGTCACTGGCTTCATAAACAACAGTCAGCCTTGGGGATACCAGGTCTGCCTTGGAGGCGTGGCTTTAAAACTGACTACCCAGCTGGAAGACCTTAGAAAAACTACTCTGCCCTCTGAGCTCCTTGTTCCTCTTTCATAAAACGGGGCTAATAATCTCTTAGGAGACATAAATGAGATACTGTGGACGAAGTACACAGGAGGGTCTTATTAGCTGCTGAATTAAATCTCAGAGTTGTTAGAGGCATTAGAAGTCACTCAGCCCAATCTTGCAGTAAAAAGTGCCTCCAGACTCTACCTGATGCCTGCAGTGAATTTACTGCCTCTACCTGATGCCTGAAGGAAATTTACTGCCTCTCAAAGACAGTCCATGTCACTTTGAGACCATAGTACTGTAGTAGATAGAAGAATCTTCCCAGCGTGGAGCTGTATCTCTTTCCCTTAATTTTAATGCTTTGGGCCCTTCGGTGCTTTCTGTACTAGAGATGAGAATAAGTCTTGGCAGCCCTGCACAAGACAGCCATTGAAATACTTTATTTATTTGGCCATCCAATGGACTGTACTTGCACATCTCCCATGTGCAAGTATACAAGACCACAGAGAAGTGAGGGATGAGTCCAGCTTTCTCATCTGGGTGGCTGGCTGAGCCAGGGTGCCACTGGCCAAGATAAGGGTCAGAGGAGGAGGAGCGGGTCTGTATGGGGAAGGTGTGAGATGTGCTTTTTGGAGTAGCTGAGGGTCACCCAGATGGAGATGTAAGTCAGACACTGGACATGTGAGTCCAGAGCTCAGGAGGAGGGTTGGGCTAATGGCTCAGATTTTGAAGTGATCAGCACATAGGTGGCAGCTGAAGTTGAAAATCTGCCTGAAATTTCCCAGGGGGGAAATGAGAACACCAGTGTTAAAGAGGCAGATTACAAAACCCAATCAAAAAAAGTAAAAGGGGATAAAAGTGGTTGCAAAAATAAATTAAAGGGCTTCATGGAGAGGAGCGCAGAGAGAACATTAAACCTAAGTATTAGTTAAGGAGGTAGGAAGAAAACCAGGAGAGATGTGCCATCAAAGAAGCCAGAGAACAGTGTTTCAGAAAGGAGGAAATGGTCAGCAATGCTAACTGAATTCAGTATTGAAAAGTTCCCACTGGACTTAGATGCAATGGACATTGGTGATCATGGCAAGAGAACTTCAGGGGAGGGTTAGAAATGGAAATTGGACTTCACAGTTCACTGAGGAATTAATGAGAGATTAAAGAAGTGGAAACAGCTGATTTAGACCAAGTTTCCATGTAATTTTGTTGTTAAGGATATAAGGGCAAAGGGGTCCTAAAATTGCAGAGGGGTGAGGAGTGCACATGGCGAAGAGAAACACTTACAGCCAGAGAGAGGTTAGAGACAAGGGTGTACTGAGCAAGTCTGACAGTTAAAGGAGGAAGAAGAAACAATGTCCTGAGCCAGGGGGACATTTTCTCAGAGGCAGGAAGGAAAGAATGCAGGCTGGATGTGCAGGCAGTTTGTAAGTGAGGGAGCGGGGCTAGGAGTTTCCACGGATTCTCTCTAGGAAGAGAACACCCAGGTCCATGGCTTGGAGAAAGGGGTAAGAGTCTTGGGGAAGGGGAAGAGTTAGAATAGACACTCATGAATGGCAGGGGAAGGTGACTGGGATCCTGTAAAAAGGCTGTCCACCTAGCCTGTGTGGCTGATGAGTTTGGAGCCCATTATTTGGCAGGTGTAACAATCCAAATAGATGGGTGGGGTTTTTTTCTTTAATAGAAATGCTTAGCAGCCAGGACATAGGGGTAGAAAATGCAGGCAGTTTTAACTTATTTGGTATAGGGATTTTGGAGGGTGGGGACCACAAAAGGAAAGGAGATAGGGAGTTTAGAGTATTGGCAAGGGTGTGGGTAGGAAATGGTCCATAGGGCTGTGGGCTGGAAGGAGAAGGACTGGAAGGCAGCTATTATCTGTCCTACACACCTCTCCCACTAACTCCTCCATCTTGTACCCTTGCCTCTGGCTAAGTTCCTTTACACCATGTGTTGCCCAGAGTAGCATGCAATAGCCTAGATGTGTGAAATTAGCGCAGAGGGTCAATGCTCTGTTTCTGGGCCTATTTAATAGCCATGGCACTGTGTTGATGCACACTGATCACAATGTCAAACAAAATGCCCAAATCTTTCACATGAAGATTGCTGTTAAATCAGGTTTCTGACCATCCTATAATACACGCAGTTGGTTTTTTCAGACATAAGTGCAGGACATTTACCTGAGCCCCTTGGTTGACTCTTGCAAGACGTGGCCTATCCTGTAAGTCTATTCAGATTCTGATTGTGTGGTGAAATGAGGTCGCTGTGCTTCCCAGATCTGGGTCGTGAGCAAATGGGATAAACATGTCATCCAAGTCTTTTCAAGTTGGCGATAAAAACATTGAACAGGAGCAGGAAATCCAAAAGCAGAACTGTGCCTGACTCTCACTACAAAACCCTCTGGACAGACACGGATCCATCAAACCCTTCAGATAGGCAGTCAGCCAGCCAGCTATAAATCGCCACGTGCTGCTACTGTCCAATCCACATGGCCCCGTCCTGCCCACAAAGATGTCACAAGGGACCATCCAAACTCGTTGCAGAAAAGTCCGGATACACTCTGTCAGCCGCTTTCCCACGATGTACTGGTCCAGTTACTTTATCCCCCTTGGATAAAAACACAATGCGCTTTTCTTTACACACCTACAACCAGATGGAAATCAGTTCATGAGATTTTACAGCTTTATATTTCCTGTCTCACCATGACATCACTTTCCTCCGAGCCTAGGGCTTCAAAAGGCCACAAAGGTGTTAAGAACTTAGTTTCTAAACCTTCCCCTTACTACAGTATATCAGGTTACCTGATCTACCGGCTGTTGAAATGAAGAATGTTAGCCTAATAAAGAGACTGGATATAACAGAAAAGCCACTACTTCAAATAGAGAGAGGGGGGCCCTATAAGGTGGCTCCTCTTAGCCCTATGTTGGAGCTTCCTCCCAACAGGCCTAATAGGCAGTTTAAGTTTTATTTTTTTGAATCTGATTTTGAAAATAAAGGCAAATGTGATTGTATCTGAGCTTTCCTAAGTACATCATTTTCAAACAGGGTACTGAAATCTTGAGATTTTAAATTTCACAAACTGTATTTAGATGCTAAAAAAAAACAAAGAAATAACTCACAAGGTGAGAAAGATAGAGATCAACAATAACCCAGAGTGGAAAATGTCAGGGTGTTTATGAAGGCTGTAATCCTTAATTACGCCAAGAGTGACACCCCTTTCCCAAGGCATTGCTCCTTAGGAGCTGCCAATATATTAAACAAGACAAGTTTTGCCAATCCATCAACATCTGTTTACCATCTGCTGCTGGGGACACAAAGAGAGAAAAGGTATGACCAAGTGCCCTCAGAGAATTTACAGTCCAGTCTGGGAGGGAATTTAAAAAAAAGGTACTTTCATCAAAAAGCTCACAATCAAAGTGGCATGCACTGCATGCCGAGTAAAGTGCCAGGAAGTGGGTGAGCCGGAATTCTGGGGGAGGCTGCCTGCCAGAGGCGGGGGGAAACACTTTTTACAAGGAATGAGACTCTGCCTGGGTCTTAGGGGACAGAGGGAATTTAGGTAATAGGTAGGTGGACATTCTGGGTGGGAGGTGTGGAATAAATGTATAGAGCCCATGCAGATGAAAGAAGGTAAGCCAGACCCAAATCCCCTCTCACTTTTCAAATATAAAGAGAAAAGCTTGATGCTCGCCTGGGAAATTAACAAGGAAAGAACACTTGACTCTGAACTACGGGGTCTGTGCCCCACCCCCATCAAAGTTCAGCCAAGTTCACACAGGGATCAACGTCCACTAGGTTCATTCTAACAAGATGCTCCTATGAAAGCCTTAATATGCTATTATACACAGGACAAATTTCATTAAAATCATCTACTGCAATGTCAGTTTTGACTAATGGATTTCCTAAGAATGCAACAACATACACCACAGCGGCAAAATCCCAAAAAGGAAGAAAACAAATAGTGGTTTTCTTCCTGGCTCCACATTAGAACTACCTGAGAAGCATTCAGAAAATAACAGTGCTTGAGATGTGCCTCCAACAATGACATCACAGTCCCTAAGGCATCAGTATCTAAGTGGAAAAGGCCAGTGATTCTACTTCATTCCCTCAAATTATTTTCTGAGTGTCTACTGTATGCCAAGCATGGTTCTAAATGTTGAAGATACAGGAGTGAATCAAATAGACCCCCCTTCAAAAAAATACCCTCAGAGATTTTACATTATAGTGGACCGTGAGAGGGCAGAAAAGCACATTAAGCCAGTAAGACATATGTTTAAAAAACTGTCAATGTGCTAAGGAGAAAATAAAGCTGAGAATGGGGATATGAAATCGCAGGCTGGGGTAGAGTGACATGGAAGGCTTCACCGAAGGTGATACATGAACCAAGACCTGAAGGAAGTGAGGGAGCATCTCAGCTACCTGGAAGAGCACAGCAGGCAGAGGGGACAGCAGGTACAATGGCTCGGAGGCAGAAGCATGCCAGTGTGGCTCAAGCTCACAGCGAGAGTGACAGAGATGAAATCAGAGGCGGAAGGGGACGGGAAGGGAGGAGACCACCAAGGGCCTGATAGGCTATGCAACGAGTTTGGCTTTTACTCTGAGTGACAAGGGAAGCTACTAGGAAGGTTTATACAGAGAAGTGACATGATCCAATTTACTTACTAGAATCTTTCTGGCTGATCTGTTGAGAAAAGACAATGGGGGGAAAGGGGAGAGATAGCAATTAGCAATTCCTAAAATAGTCCAACTGGCAGATGAGGACAACTTGGATGAGGGGAGAGGCGATGAGCAATGGTCAGATTCTGGGTATGTTTTGAAGAACTAACCAGAGACAAAGCATCTGGAGGGGCAGGGGGAGAACCAGGAATTTGGTTTTAGATGTTAAGGTTTGAGATGGCCAGGAAACAGCAGAGATGTCAAGTAGATAATTACCTATGCAAGTGGTACAAGATGGAGAAATCTTGGTGCAAATTCCTGGCTTATGGATGGCATTTAAAGCCATGAGAAAGACTGATGACACAGGTAGTGATCACAGAAAGAAAAGACAGTAAGTACAATTAGTGATTCCTGGGCCCTCCAGCCTTAAGTGGTCAGCTAGGAGAAGGCAGCCAAAAAACTAGGAAGGAATGCTGGCTGGAGAGCAAGGAGTAAAGCCTGTAGAGTATGGTGTCCAGAGATCCCAGGGAAGGAGGCCCTCCAAGAATAAAGAAGGGATGAACTGTGTACATCAAATACTTTGAAGAAGCAAGGAAAAGGCTCAGTATCAGTCCTTGGATTCAGCAATGTGGGTGTCATTAGTGACCTTGCTAAGAGCAGTTTGTAATGTACAGCAGGATGGAGAACCACTTCTTTAGGGTGTGATGTTCTTGGGCACAGCTTAAAACATACATAGAATGTCTGTCTTCCCTACTGAAATCTAAGAGTCTAGCATACAGTAGGTGTCAGGTAACTGATTTCATGAAGAAATTAATGGGCTGAACAACTGTAGTGCTCTTCAGGTAGTTCATGAAATCATCTAAAATGTTCAATGTGAAGTGGACATCTCTTCATCTGGAAAATAATGTTGATGGAAAGATAACTCTTAAGACACTTGTATTGAAGATTCATCTTCCTACATCCTAAATCATAGCTAACACTGCTTCAGATGTCCTGTCTCCACAATTAGATTATAAATGCCTTCAATCTCATAATCTAAGGGTGGGAGCCTTTCAGACTTCAGGGAGCTTCCTGGATTAGCTGAAGGCATGACCTCAACTATGGACCAGTCTCTTTCTCCTGCTTAGTGTGATAGTCTAACACTTGTTTCATTCATTTGAAAACTCTCCATGAAGGACCCACTAGGGTACAGGCACTGTCCTAGGTGCTTGAGTCACAGTATCAAACAGGACATGGCCTCTGCCTGGAAGAAACCTCCAGTCCAGTATTTATGACCCACAGTGGGCACCATCTCAGGAAATGGCTCTGGCTCCATCGTGGACTGCAGCGGACATCCCCAAACAAACCCCCAGGTGATGGAGCACCCTGGTACATCACCCAGACTCACTCAGGCCTGGATATATATCGGCAAGTATGCCCTCGGGGTTCCAAGTCTCCAACAGAAGTGGGGTTCAGGAGGCTCACCATGTTCTTGAAGCAATGTTTTCTCCACTGTTTCTCCTTTGTCCCCAGAGACAGTTAACTAATTTGATAGGACTGATAATTCAAAGCAATCTGAATTTTATTTATTTTTATTCCCCATGTGTAGAATATGAAGCGTATGTACTTTTCTCTATCTGACATGTGCTAAGTAAATGTTAGTTGAATGGAAAAGAAAAAAAGTTGGTTTGCAGCAGTGAGAACAAAGTATAAGTTCTAGGAGAGAACTGAGCATAACTGATAATACTACCTCCACATGTTTGCTGAGTTTTCAGTTTTCAATGGCTTTACGGGAAGCTACCCACCTCCTATCTGCAGGACCACCACTGCTAGAAAAGTTTACATGCTGTGTCAAGATAAAGATGGGGAACAGTGGTTAAGAAAGACTTATAACAAATAATAAGTCCAAGTATTCTAGCGTGCAGGTTCTAGCATGGATTTCAACCAACGGATATCCAGAGTGCATCTTGATCCAACAAATGAGATCTATGATGAGTGACAGTTACTACCCACCTGTCTGTTAGCAGGGACAATGAGCAGCGTCTCTTTGGTTTATGATAAAAATAAAGGAGACTGACAAGGAGTGACACTGTACATGCACAACCCTCCAGGCGAATTTCTGGTTACCATAGCAAACCCTGCTCATGACATATCAAATGGCCAGAGTTCTGCCTTCCTGAAGGAAAGCAGCTATATTTGCCAGATACACTAATCCGCCACCAAAGCCCTTTCTACAAATAAAAGCCCAACATACATTTGTGGGTCTTGGCTACTCTCACAATTACTATTTGCCTAAAATAGTAGCTTTTTGTCTGATGTTGACTTATTGGGATGTTGATGTAATTCTCAAGACATAACTTATTTCCAAAAGGAGGTCCAATACCAGGGAAGGAAATAAATAGTTGCTTTCTCATTTTCTCTGTCTGCAACATTGGAGGAAATTTGTTTGAGTCCCACATCTTGCAAGAACCTATCCTTTGGCCTCTTCCATGAGTAGCCCACAGCTGGTGACAGAGAAATGGACCAATCTTTAAGCAAGACCCATGGAAAGGGTCTTGCTACCAACCAAGATGAAGTCCATATTCTCAACCTAGGGTTCGGTTCTATCAACTAGGAAGAGATGCAGAGGCAGAAAAAAACCTAACTACAGAAACATGCTGGAGTGTAAGGAAAACTGAAAGGAGGAAGACCTCAGGGCTTTTTATGGATGCAAACAAAAGAGGCAACTTGGTCATCTCTGCCTTTCCTGTAAGAATTCAAGGAAGAGGGTTTAAAGCATTAAGTCTCTGGATGGATCAGAAAAAGTCTTGAGCCTAAATGCCCAAGTGGGGGAAAAAAAGAAATGAACTTCTTAGCTTCTCAAGCTTAAGCTCCAGGGCCAACTTTCCAGAGAAAAAGTACATTTAGAATCTAAATATATTTCTTCCCCTATATTTTAACAATATGTGTCCTGGGTTTGTAGGTAGAAAAATTAATGAGAAAATTCGGGATTCTGTAGGGGTTATAGGAATCCTGGGCAGTTCTTGCCTCTCAGAGATTCTATGTGGAATAATGGTTAAGAACACAGACTTAGGGGAGCTACCGGCGGGCCGACGGGAGGGAGAGTCCAGACTTCCGGGAAGATGGCGGTGTGAGCAGGGCGGCAGAAATCTCCTCCCAACAATATATTTAGCTATGAAAACACAGCAAATACATCTATTCCTAAAAGAGAGACGAGAATACACAGGAAAGCGTACAGCGTGCAGCTACACCCGAGAGCACTTGGCACCCCAAGAGGCGGGTAAGACACGGAGCCGTGACCCGGCGGGACCCGAGCCCTCCCCCACCCCAGCGCACCGGCGGTAGGAGAGGATTCAGAGCCGGGAGGGAGTGGAAGTACACCCCGCGAAGTAGCCAGCCCCGGTGATCTGCGCGGAGAGCGCTGACCCACATTGCACAGGGCAGCGGACATTGGAGAGACAGAAGGGCAGAATCAGAGCGGGGAACGCGCCAGGGTGCTTGCAGCCGGCTCCCGGGAAGGAAAAAAAAAAGCGCGCGCTTTCTTCAGCGGTCTTAAAGAGACAGGAGCCCAGCGGAGGAGCCGGATCGCCCCAGCACACTCAGCCCAGCAGGCTGGGAGTCCTGGGGAGTTTCAGACGCCTTAGCTGGCGACTGAGGAAGCGTAGCCATACTTAACACTTCTCACTGAGATCAACAGCCTCCTATTCGTTCCCACCCCTGCCAGAGTGATAAAGGGCCCTGCGGAGCGGCACAGTCACAGCTGTGGAATAGTGGGGCAATAGCGCCACCTACAGCATTCCCACAGAATCTACGTCCGGTGGGCATTTTTGTTTTGTTTTGTTTTTTTGTTTTGTTTTTGTTTTTTCTTTTCTTTCTTTTTTTCTTTTTTTCTTTCTTTCTTTTTTCTTCTTTTTTTTTTTTCTCTTTTTTTTTCTTCTCTTTTTAAAGTCTTAAAGAGCCCAGCTGACATACGTGGCAACTATCAGTGACCAATTCTATAGCCATGAAAAGACAGAGGAATATGGTTCAGATCAAAATCAACCAGACAACCCCAGAGAGGGAGTCTGAAGGGATGGAAATGCACAGCCTCCCTGAAAAAGAATTCAGAATAAAAGTCATAACCATGCTGATGGACCTACAGAGAAATGTGCAAGAGCTGAGGGAGGAAGTGAGGGAACTGAGGAAAGACAATGCAGAAATCAGACAAGCGATCGACGGGCGTAACAGCAGAATGGATGAGATGCAAGAGACTGTGAATGGAATAGAAATCAGAGAACAGGAATACAGAGAAGCTGAGGCAGAGAGAGATAAAAGGATTTCTAGGAATGAAAGAATATTAAGAGAACTGTGTGACCAATCCAAACGGAACAATATTCGCATTATAGGAGTACCTGAGGAAGAAGAGAGAGAAAAAGGGACAGAAAGTGTCTTTGAAGAAATAATTGCTGAAAACTTTCCCTCGCTGGGGAAGGAAGTAGTCTCGCAGTCCACCAAAGCTCATAGATCTCCCAACACAAGGGACCCAAGGAAGACAACACCAAGACACATAATAATTAAGATGGCAAAGATCAAAGATAAAGACAGGGTATTAAAGGCAGCTAGAGAGAGAAAAAAGATCACCTACAAAGGAAAACCCATCAGACTATCATCAGACTTCTCAACAGAAACCTTACAGGCCAGAAGAGAATGGCATGATATATTTAACGTTATGAAACAGAAGGGCCTCGAACCAAGAATATTGTATCCAGCGCGATTATCATTTAAATATGATGGAGGTATTAAACAATTTCCAGACAAACAAAAGTTGAGAGAGTTTGCCTCTCATAAACCACCACTACAGGATATCTTAAATGGACTGCTCTAGATGGAAGCACACCTAAGGCTAAAAAGATGTCACCAGAGAAAATAAAATCATAGCAAAGAAAGCAGACCATCCAAATACTAACTAAAGGCAAAGAATAAAACACCTATTATAGAAAGAATGGAGGAGGAGGAATAAGAAGGGAGAGAAATAAAGAAACATCAGACTGTGTTTACAATAACTTAACAAGAAAGTTAAGTTAGATTGTTACATAGTAAAGAAGCAACCCTTGAACCCTTGGTAACCACGAATCTAAAGCCAGCAATGGCAATAAGTACATATCTATCAATAATCACCCTAAATGTAAATGGACTGAATGCACCAATCAAAAGACACAGAGTAACAAAATGGATAAAAAAGCAAGACCCATCTATATGCTGCCTACAAGAAACTCACCTCAAATCCAAAGATATACACAGACTAAAAGTGAAGGGATGGAAAAAGATATTTCATGCAAACAACAAAGAGAAAAAAGCAGGTGTTGCAGTACTTGTATCAGACAAAATAGACTTCAAAACGAAGAAAGTAGCAAAAGATAAAGAAGGACATTCCATAATGATAAAGGGGTCAGTCCAACAAGAAGATATAACCATTATAAATATATATGCACCCAACACAGGAGCGCCAGCATATGTGAGACAAATACTAACAGAATTAAAGGAGGAAATAGACAGCAATGCATTCATCTTAGGAGACTTCAACTCACCACTCACTCCAGAGGACAGATCAACCAGACAGAAAATAAGTAAAGACACAGCGGCACTGAACAACACACTAGAACAGATGGACCTAACAGACATCTACAGAACTCTACACCCAAAAGCAACAGGATACACATTCTTCTCAAGTGCACATGGAACATTTTCGAGAATAGACCACATACTAGGCCACAAAAAGAACCTCAGTAATTTCAAAAATATTGAAATCCTACCAACCAACTTCTCAGATCACCAAGGTATAAAACTAGAAATAAATTTTAGAAAGAAATCAAAAAGGCTCACAAATACATGGAGACTTAACAACACTCTCCTAATTAATCAATGGGTTAACGACCAAATCAAAACAGAAATCAAAGAATATATGGAGACTAATGACAACAACAACACAAAGCCACAACTTCTGTGGGACGCAGCAAAGGCAGTTCTAAGAGGAAAGTATATTGCAATCCAGGCCTATTTAAAGAAGGAAGAACATTCCCAAATGAATAGTCTAAAGACACAATTACTGAAATTGGAAAAAGAAGAACAAATGAGGCCCAAAGTCACCAGAAGAAGGGACATAATAAAGATTAGAGAAGAAATAAATAAAATTGAGAAGAATAAACAATAGAAAAAAATCAATGAAACCAAGAGCTGGTTCTTTGAAAAGATAAACAAAATAGATAAACCCCTAGCCAGACTCATTAAGAGAAAAAGAGAATCTACACACATAAACACAATCAGAAATGAGAAAGGAAAAATCATGACGGACCCCACAGATATACAAAGAATCATAAGAGAATATTATGAGAATCTATATGCTAACAAGTTGGAAAACATAGAAGAAATGGACAACTTCTTAGAAAAATACAACCTTCCAAGACTGACCAAGCAAGAAACACAAAAACTAAACAGACCAATCACCAGCGACGAAATTGAATTGGTAATCAAAAAACTACCCAAGAACAAAACCCCCGGGCCTGACGGATTCACCACTGAATTCTACCAGACATATAGAGAAGAAATAACACCGATTCTCCTTAAAGTTTTCCAAAAAATAGAAGAGGAGGGAATACTTCCAAACTCATTCTATGTTGCCAGCATCACTCTAATACCAAAACTGGGCAAAGACCTCACCAAAAAAGAAAATTACAGACCAATATCCCTGATGAACGTAGATGCAAAAATACTCAACAAAATATTAGCAAACCGAATTCAAAAATACAT